>APFE030852988.1:1464-48048 GCA_000404065.3 Pinus taeda | reverse complement strand
TCCTAATGATAAGGCCAATCCCATGAATCTTGTGGATGATCCTATCTCCTTCTCCTCTCTCTATATAAGCTTGTTATTTTGCCTTTGACAAGCTAGTTAGTAATTCTACTCTTCAAGCTCCAAATTCTAAGTCCCAAAGTCTGAGAATTGCTAAGCTCATGCTACAAGAGGCCTTCTTCATCCCTATAAGGCTACATCTTTAGTGAGGAGATCCTTGTCCAAGTAATCAAGGAAAGAGAGGCTTGTTCCCCATTCCCAACAAGTTTTGCAAGGCATGTGTTGCTGATCACCTAGCCAAAGGAGGATTTGACGTCAGAACTTGGTTGAATTCTTCTTTGTTTATTAATATTAATAGACGACTATCATTATGGTTCCACTCTTATTGTCTTTATAATGATGTTTGAGTTATATCCTTTCTGACTGATATATAGTTGCATCTCTTGGATTTTATGCTTGTATTTGTGTCCTTCTTTGCTTGTGCAGGTGTCTGTTCACAAGGATTGTGGGGATTGTGACCAGTTGGGGCGAAAGAACGGGAGTGACGACTCTTCTACAACTACTAGCATTGGATTCGAGGTAGGCCCTCATCATCGGTCTTTAATTTGCAATTAGGAACCTGCGTGTTAGCGTTGTTTGATTGTTGCTAGACCCCATTTAGGCTAGTGGGATCGCCTCTGTCCGCAGAGGGGATTTACCTGCACTAGTTTAGGAAATCTCTAATTCTTTGCCTGTGGAAATTAATTTATCCTTCAATTTATGGCACTCATCCTCCAACTCGTTTTATCGCTTCCTCATCCCAATCTCGATCTTCATTCCTTCTTACATCTGAATTTTCAGATCTGAAATTTCTTCTTTGAAAGCACACTCCTTTTCATCAAACATTTTCAGAAAGATTCATTGATCTCTATTTTCATCCATAAGCCTTTGAATCTCCACTTCTAGTACCTTCACCTTTTATTTCTCATCATTTTTGCAATTGATGCTCTATCTATCATTGCAATCATTAGTGCCTTCATCTTCTTGTGAGGAGGATTGGTTACTTATTGCAATAAAAGTAGAATCATTTGCATTTTTCTCCATTTATGAAAAATGCAATTTTCCTCCAAGATACAAATGATGGAACCTATCCAACATCTCTTTGGTAGTCTCACAATGCTTCACATAGAACTTATTAGATCTTGGAATTCCATGCAAAATAATCTCTTTATATTTTTCATTAAAAACATCTCTAACTCTATACTCTATGGACAACAAAATATTTTCATCAAGAGATAGAAAATATGAATCCAACTTTACTCTCCAAGTTGCAAATTTACCTCTTTGAAGAATTAGAATTCTTTGTTGAGCCATTTTGGAAAATTTGGAAAAATTCTGCCAAAATCTCCAAGATCCACTCTCTAGCCATCAATATGCACCTTAGAGCCTCACTCTAATACCAATTGTTGGAAACTAGATCACCACTGAGAGGGGGGTGAATCAGTAGTGTGAACACTTATAAAAATTTTCTCCAAATTATTATTCCTTTAAACATGCATAAACTGAAATGCACAACCATATATCAAAGCATCAAAATAATCTTGAAACCATAAAATCAATCAACACAATGGACATAAGTATGTTTGGTGGAAAACCCTTCCCTAGGAAAAAAACCACCCTGTTGTTGTTGCACTGCTCAATTATTTTATTAAATCGTTAAAAACATTGTACATGGATTAGCTACACCCATAGTTACAATACTCAGCTTATTTCACAGTATGTTGACCCTTTAAGATAGGAAATTTTTTCTCTCTTGGATCTACGGATTATTATCTGCTGAAGGCCACCACAACCAAATATCCTCACCCAACTGCCATTGAACTATCCAACTCCTATTGGATGGAAAAATCTCTTCCTTCTATTGAATCCCCCAAGTCATTGTATGATTTGAAGCCTATTTTCCTTCACTTCCTCCATGTGAGCCTCGTTTCATATATTTTCAGACTGGACTCATAAACTTGCTCAACACGAGCAATACAACAACATAAAATCAAAGCATAATTGAATAGAAAAATTGGAGCACAAACTTCAATAAAAGAACTCCACACCGACTACAAAACATCTCCTCAAAATACTACTCAAATCCACACATCATCTTCTAACATGCCACACCAATCTCATGGTTGAAGAAAACTTCATCTCATTAGTGCTACAACTGCAAACTGATTCAGAAAATATGCACTAAACAACTCACAGGGCTTACAGGATATTCTCCAAGCACACAGTCACTCCACACAACAAAACAATCAACCATACTAACAATGAGTTTTCTCCAATATATGGATGAACTCAAGTGCTCAACTCAATAATTACGCAAAACTATTAAGCTCAAAAATCTTATTCATATGCTTGATTTGATCCAAAATCAGCTCATCAACTCAATCAACTTCTAACTCTACTTGCCTTTTTTATATTTTCAAATTTAATCAACTTCCAAAGCTCCCACAAATTTTTCCAACCATAAACCGAAATGTTATGATCAAGGATATTGCCAAAACACACAAATTAGTTGATCAGTGTAACGAATGTGGAGAAATTCTCATGAAAAACCTTGGTTTCTCCCATAGCAATGTCTACATGCATCTGGAAGTCATAGTCACTCTCCTGAGCCCGCCTCCATGCGACTGGATATTTTCATCCACTCTAATTAACTTGTATCCATGTGACTAGGGCAAAAGCTAAGGTGAAACATCAGTCCTTCATCCCATAACCTCTTCCAACTAATGGAACATATTCTTCATCATATTAACTCACCTCCAAGCATCTGTAACAGGTTTGAAACTAATGACATAGGCCAAGAAAAATTCAGTGACATCCAAGACCTATTTTTTCAACCGTAACACCAAGACCGACACCTCCAATGCCTCAAGCAGCAACCTAAACATATATAAACACCTCTTGTACTTGTAGCAGCATCTACAACTCCTGTTGCAGCAACATCTCCAACAAGCAACAACATGCCAACCTCAAACCAACATCACATGTGGAATCCATCTCCAAATCACTTCCACTAATTCTAGTCATGGGTATGTTGGCATCAGTGCCAACTAACAATACCATCAAGCCAATCGCCCATCACACAACACTCATCACACATGCATATGACCAGTAGCACCATGAGGTTGTTGACATCAATGCCAACACATAATATATACTTCTTTTTCATCCTCCTCTTGTTCATTATCTACCTATTGGGCTTGCAAATCTTCCTCTTGTTTCCTCCTTTCTTCTTTGTCTAGAAGGTTTTTTCGTTCTTCTTATTCCTTGTTCTTGTACAAATCTTCTTCTTATTGTTTATTCCTAACTTCCTCTTATTTTCTCTTTCTCAACTCTTCCTTTCTCTTCTACATGTCTTCCCTTTTCTTCCTTTCTCAATCTTCCTTTAGTTTCTATTCTTTTTCTTGCTTGTCTTCTTCTTCTTGTTTCTACTCTTCTTCCTATCGCTTCCTCCATTCCTATTCTAATTCCTTTCTTTTCCTTTCTTCTTCAATTGTACCTTTGGTGTTTGGATATGCTTTAAATTTGATTTTCATCTCTTCTTCCGAATCATGTATGCTCTTCCTCTTTGGCTTTACAACACTAACTAGAGTGAGCACTTCCTATTGGCTCCCTTCCTAAACAATATTTGTTATATGAGTTGTGTTAGAAGGGTCTACCTCATCACCTAGCCTAGTTTCTTTGGAAACATTTTACAATTTCTTAATCTCTTCCTCGTCTTCCCAGGAGTTAGAAACATATGGAAAGGCAAAATTTAGCTTAGTAGAGTGTTATTTGCATACTCCCCTGGGGTCATATCGATGAAATCACATTTTCCCAAATCAGAGGCGGTTAAGTTCTACAACTTTTGCTTCCAATGCCTTTAGACTCTTTAGTTCATAACACCCCACTCGCAAAGGAAGGAGAGGTCTGCGTGACTTCTTCTTCTTCTACAGTAGTTACAAAAATGCTAAGAAAATTTGATATAAAATCTCTTACATTACCACCTTTTCAGTCACATACTTTGGCATGAGATGTGAAGGTCTTTGAGAATTGAAATATTTGATGTATATTCTCTGAGAAGAAGTGAACCAATATACCACTTCGGCAACTACTTCTTTAACTTGGTTGGTCACGTAGGCACCCTCAACATTGATGATCATCTAGTAAAGCATAGCAAATAAGTGCTCATAAAATTTGACATAAACTCCCCTATAACTGACTTCTGAAAGTAACTTGCAATAGATATTCACATAGAACTGTTGTCAAGTCCACTTCCACTCTAGACCCAGAAACTCATTTCTAGCACATATTCCATCAAGCAGGTATGCAGACGTAAAGAACTGAGGTTGCCCACTTTGTGTGTCCTTGTTATCCTTTGACACATTAATCTACAGATGTTAGGAAATTATATCTAACTAGTTGAACATATCTACTTCCGTAACCACTAGGTAAAGCATGTAAATCCACCCTTCTTCACAAAACTCAATGATTTCCCACCCATACAGTCTAAAAGACATAGCCATGAGGTACTAGTAGACTTTATTTAATGATTTTTTCTTGTAAATTCCCCCTGTATTTTGGTGAAATTTAGTTGGTTCTTGCCACCATGATCTAATCACATCCTTTATATTCAAATTGGACCAATCTCCAATATAATACTTAGAATTCATATATTCTTTAGGATTTAGTATTTTGTAGTATGCATAGAGATCATTTGGTTGATATGTGACACGTTATTTCCTGCTCACACTACTAAGAGTCATGTTCTTAGAGTCTAGACCATGAAATATCCATCCTATTTATTTTTCACATAGTAGCACCAAATATATGCATGCAATCCTGTGGAACTTAGATTTTTTTACATTAATGTAAATCTCTCTATCTTCTAAATTGTTAGTGTCGGTATCTTCATCCCTCCGTTAGAGATCAAATCCTCTTGTTGCATTGGATATTAAGTGTCTCACCCCGTCAGCTACATTCCATTAGGAGCATGGATCATCTGACGGTAGTGGCTTCTCCTACATTTTCCGTCATGTCCTTTACCTACTGGCCCATGTTTATTCATCAAAATCATATACAGTCACCTTTTTGTCTTTAAAGTTTGTAAAGGTCTTTTCTAGGGTTTCATTGTCATTAGGTCTAGGGTTTCATCAAAATGGTTTCAAAATGTCCAATAACAGTTAGCAGGCACATGAGGAGGTTCCAGTATCAATAAATTTCATAATCAAGTGCTCAGAGATGTATTTTTCCTCAAAACTCTATTTTGAGGAAAAACATAGTATTTTAGGTTTTATTGTATAAATTCATGTAATTCCATTTCCTTCATATGTAAATCAGTTCAATGGCAACCCTGGTCACTTCCCCTAGCCTCAGTAGCTCCAACCCCCTGCAAAGAAAACAAAAAACAAGTCATTCGGTGCATCAAAAAGCTCAAATAAAGTCAAAAGCTCAAAAAATAGAGTTAAAAAGTCAAGTCATATTCCAAACATTGTAAAAGTATGTTTTTATGAAACAAAAATTAAAGGCCCTTGTATATAAATGATTTCTTCAATTTAAAAGCTCATTTCCATTCAATAAACAAAGTGTGAGAAAAGGAAGGTTGTGTTTAAGCAAAACAAGTGAAATTGGAGAGAAAAATGCCCGAAGTCAGAGGCGCGGCGCACTAGGTGAGAGGTGTGGCACATAGGACCGCGATTTTCAGTGCAATATTGAACTAGTGCGGTGCACACAAAGGGTGCGACGCTTTAGGTTTGAGGCACAGTGCATAGAGCTACCAAGCCCGATTTCTTCAACAACTTCCTCAAATCACAAAAATCGCCCAAAACCTCTAATGAGCAAGTAAGTTTAGCTTTCCTCTTCGCTAGTGAAGGATTTTGTCATAAAGTTTATGGTGGATTGTGTAAAGAAAAATCAAACCCTACTTCTTTGCATCCCTCAAGAAACTATTGCTTAGGGTTTGAAACTATCATTTTGCTGCTAAATTTATTTCTGCCACTTCTTCATTTTTCCACTCCCACACTCATTTTCTTCATTTATTCCCCTATTCCTTAACTTCCATATTCCCATAAATCATCTACCCCTATCCCCAAATCCATTTTCCCAAATCCTAAATATAAATTCCCAAACCCTAGTTGCTATCCCTAAAACTCCCATATCACTCCCTAATCCCCTATTTCCCAAACTGAACGCTGTCCTAACAATCCCAAAATCCCTCATTTTTTCCCTCCCTCCATAGTCTCTCATATACTTTTCCCTTGGTGGCAGAAAATCAAAAAACACCATAAATTTCCTACTCTTCATCAAGAAAACACACCCACTAGTAGAGATTGAGTCTGATCCTTCACATGATCGTGAAGAAGAGACACACAATGATTCTCCTACAGAGGTACATGCACCTAGGAGGCCTCATAGAGGTGGCAAACATATACGAGAGGAACCCACTACTCTTGTTGAGCTACAGGCCTACCCTATCACCATCACTTGTTTCCAACATCAGTCCTGCTATGAGTTCTGTGAGATGGTTGCTAGAATTCAGTTTCACCATGAGTTGGCCCATTTGATTGTGCTTCATTTACATGATGGTCAAGCCACTCTCGCTGGTGTAACATTCACTTTAACACCAGAATCTATTTCTCTAGCAACCGGTATTCCTAATATTGGAGAGCAATGGAACAAAAGGTAGCAAATAGGCAACCAACATTATGAACCATACATCAAGCCTAGTTATTTGAGACATCTCAGGAGAGATTTTCTTTTTTGGTACTGGAAAGATTCTTATGCTCCATTGATGAAACTGATAATGAAGTATTTCAGCTGTGAGGGCCGGTTTTCTCATTTATATGTCTATCATATCAGGCCATTGATGCACTTTACCATGGTGAGAATGATGAATCTCCCCTACTTCATGTGCTGAAATATTGAGAAGATGACCACCCTAGTACAACACAAGACTCCTCAACAGCAGTTCAACAGTATTTATCATTTTTCTCTCATTAAAATTGTGGTCATCCATCAACTTGGTTTGCAGGGCATCACTTGGGAGGACTTCATTTCTCGTGAGTTTTTCACAACTCCTTAGGGACCTCCAGAGGTCATGCATGAGATAGGTGGAACTTCATATCAGCAGGAAGGTCATGAGACACAGACCGTCAGTATGCCGGTGTTCGTCACTTATCAAAGGGGCACACCATACGGTTGTTTGTGGGAGCAAAGCGAGTATTATCTCCACCCGGGGTGGAAGGGGTCTCGTCATCAACACAGTAGGTTCAAGACAAAGGAAAGAGTCCATTACAGGATGAGAGGCCTTCAGGTGAGCAGGAGACCGATTTAATTCTCATTGAGGGTGATGATACTGATGTGGGCCCGCAAAGCTCAAATCTCAAAGAAATCATCCAGGAGCAACAGGCGGATATCAATGCTTTGTCCCTCAACTTGGAAAGGGCTAAGTGGACAATAAAGTACCTAGAGTAAAGAAATAAATAGCTTGAAGATCAGCAAGCGATTATGGAGTTGCAAAACATTCGGGAAAACTGCCAAACTACCAAAAGGAGGAAGGTGAAATTCACATTGCTTGAGCAAGAGATCAATGCCGATCAGGAATCTTGGCTTGCAAGAGTCAATATCAACTTAGAAAAATTGTTGGAGAAGGCCAATAGGGAGAAGAAATTGTTGAGGCATATGGCTTATCATTACATGGCGATAAAAAAAGTCTGCAAGGAAAGAATCAGGAGCTTAAAGGCAAAATTGAAGAGGGCATCAAGGAGGCGAAAGGACCACGATAAACTTTAGATCTTGGCTGAGGCTTCCTTGGCCCACCACAATGCTTGATGGAGAAGACTCATCCAAAATTTCAAAAACAATGGGACACTTTTTTGCATTTTTTGAATTTTTGGCACAAAAAACAGAGTTTTCTGCCCTATGCGTCACGCTCGCTTTTGATGGGAGCCTCCAAATGAAAAAAACTCAGCATTTTTGGATTTGGCATGGAAAAATATGCTTGCATACCAATGGCCAAGAAATTTTGATAGGTTTTGAGCCCTCAAAAAGGTCGAAAACACTCAAAAAATGACCTTACTGCCCCTATTTTGACACACAGGAAGCAGTGTTGGGAGAACTGAATTATGGAGGGGCAAATGGAGGGGCAAATGGAGGCCAAATTCAAAAATTCCACTTGAGTTGGAAAGTAGATAGGCATAAATTTCCAACAAGCACACTTGGAGCAACTTTGGACTCCGGGAAGGCCTCCAAAAGTGGCTGCAAATAGGTGCTATACATAGAGAAATCAGCGCGACGCATAGGGGAAATTTTTCTCAGTTTCACCAAATATACTCTGTTTTTCGCCTAGCTTTTGCCAGTTTGAATTTTTCTCCTTCTTAATGTCAAACTTATGATGTAATTGAATGTAAATGTATGGATCATGATGTAAATATGTCAAATTTTCACTTATGGAGGTAGATTCATCTATCAAAAAGCTGTTTGAAACTGAATGAATCAGTTCCCTTATTTCTAGAGGCATGTTGTTCCACTGCCTAATTTCTAGTTCTCAGTTTAGAATTAGTTGGAACAGCTCCCAAACATGTGAGCTCGACCCCTAAAGGCTAGGATGAGCTATGGTTTGTCTATATTATGTGGTTTTTCAGTCATTAGCATAGTTAGACTTTTGAGAAAGCAAGGAGCTTCATTGTACACTCATATCAGCATTTTGGCTAAGGAATTGAGACCAGGGTTTGTAGCACTCTTTGGGATTCATGTGCCATTTACTTTTGGTACAGTGCTTTCTTCTGTATTTTCGAATTTACTTATGTGTTATGTATGTCATCATCTATTTTGTTTCTTCTTAACTAAATCAAACAAGAGTGAAGGTAGAATCCATTGAAATTGCAGTGCTCTACCTAGGGTTTGCTTTAGTTTTTGATGTTTTTAGTTGTTTGATGAGGATCCATGGATTTTCTTGCCCTCTTCAGCTCCTCACTTGTCTAATCCCTCCATCTCATTCAATTTGAAGTGCCAAAATCAGTTGCTTACCTTGCCCCATTGAGATCTCTACAAGACTGAGCCTCATTCCCTGCACCCAAGATTTGCCTTTCCATTAGAGCCAACAAAATCATCATCTTATTCAATCAAACTTTTTGCACACATACCTAGCCTAAGATAAGTAGTTATATCAGTCATCTCAAGCCTTTAGTGATCATATTTTGCTGAGATTGACCAGGAGAGAGCCCTCTCCCGACCTGGTAGGGCTAGCTACCAGGTTAAGCATGGTTTGATGTTGTCCTAAATCCTACCTTTCTCAGCTTGAGGTAGATTTAGGCACTAACATAGTGGCAACCATATTGGGGAAGAAATTGTTTGTTTTTGGTATTCTTCATTTTATAAACTACAGATGGAGTCTGAAGATTAGCCAGGTAGCCTTCGAAACTCTTTTTCTTTGCATTAGCGCAAGTAGATAAAAGCTACTTTAGTCAATCTTTGGTCTAGTCTTATAAAGGGAATATCTAACCTGCAAAATGCCCTAGTACATCTGTTAATTCTAAGATTTTGGATGATAAGTTTAGGATTTGATAGGCTGAAAAAGTTGCTAATGTCCATTTGATTTCTTGGAAATAGTAGCACACTGGCTTCCAGAAGATATACCAGAGCTAATCCAGATCCAGATCCTCCCCCTGTATAAGAAAATTCCAATCTTATTCCGATAATCCTTCGTCAAGAAAGTTATGTAATTCCCATGTTCAAATCTCATTCATGTCCTATGGTCTTTGAGTAGCTTGAAGAGCTTGAGTTTGACGAACAGTTTGGTCTGTCATTGTTTGAAACAAAATCTGAAAGTGTTGTTGGTTCTACTGTCCTAAATCCAAAGTTTGTCAAAGATCTTGAAACTGAAAGGGCCAATAAATCAATTGATGAGTATATCTTGAAATATCTCCAAACTTCAATCATGGCTTCGAACATCGCTGATTTCTTAGAGACTGCATCTGCAACCCTTGGATCCTCCGCGATTGCATCTAGCTCCGGAATTCCCATTGAAACTCCTATCATTCCAACCATCCCCGTGTAGCCTTCTATCTCTGATAAAAAATATGCAATGGTGTCACCTTTGTCTACTCTGTCTACCCATCAAACATCTAAAATTTATTCACCTCCACACAAACCTCCTCATATACCCCATACATTAGCTGCACCCACTCCCCCAACATCCCCAAGACCGAATCCACCAAGAGCAATGGCTGCTCGTTTTGCACCCCTTGTGCTGCCTCAAAATTTAGATGATATGCCTGCCAATTATCAAAGAAAAATTTCTTTGTTTGATGGCACTCCTCACAATGTTACAGCTCAGCAACATGTGGATAGGATGGCAGATTCCTTCGACCTCCATGAGATTGATGTAGAAAATGTGACAATGAGACTGTTTGTACAAACCTTTGGTGGTGAAGTGAGGAAATGGTTTAGAGCTTTGTCGGCTGCAAGTATCACTACATTGGCCAATCTGCAGAGACAATTATTGGATTGCTGGGAAGTGAAGAAAAATCCTCTTCAGATCCTTTCCAAATATGAGAACATCAAGCGGAATGTTGGTGAGTCCGTCCAAGATTATTGTATTAGATTCAACTCTATTTACAATGCAATTCCTGATCATATAAAGCCACCTATGGGGCTAGCCTTGATTAAGTTTCTGGACAGTTTTGATACTGATATGGCCTATCAATTAAGAGAGATAGATCTAGCCACTTTGGAAGACATGCAGAAGATTGCAGTTAGCGTTGAAGCAAATCTTCTTTCCAAGAGAGCTAGAGCAAGAGCTGAAAAGAAAGTCACAATAAAGGAAGAGGTTTCCACTTCAGATCAAGTGCTTCAGAAGATGGAGCAGATGTTTGATAGATTGAAACTTGACAAGCCTGAACCACAAGTCATAAATCCTAACTTCCGTGGCCAGCAACAGCCACAATTTAGAATCAAACAAAGAGAGTAGTGGACACAAGACCAAGCAGCGCAGCAGCAGGTGAAGACACCGTTGCAGCAGAATTTTGTACATGGTCCAGAATCAGATGAAGAGTAGAATGTAATTGGAGAAGAGAATCATTTTTACACCCGATGATATGCCAATTCTCATCACTGAAGATGAGGAGTATTTCGAGAATTCAGCGGTACAAAGGGATGAAAAATTCATTTTAGCAAATGAAACAGTTCTTGAGGAAGAGTCCGATGAATACCAAAGAGGATACATGAATGCTTTGTCAACTTAGCAGCGACAATATTCACTTCGAAATAGAGATGTACCCATAAAGCCAATTCAGAGAAGGAAGGAGGCAGCAGCGTCAAAGAATGATCCTCCCATTGTGCAGAAAAAGGGAAAAGAGACATTTTATCCTATCACCAACAAAACACCATCAGCAAATGAAAGATCCAATCAGCCTAGTGTGTCAAAGGAGAAAACTGAAAAGAAAGAGGTTTCAATGAAAGAGGTAGAAAAAGTTTCAGTTTTTAACTTAGAAAATGAAATCACTAAGTTAAAAATATCCATTCCTTTGATTGAGTTGATGAAGAACAACAATTATAAAGGGAAGGTGTCTAAGATTTTGACCTTAGATCCATCATCCGATATGGTGAATGTGGAGGATTATATTCCTGAGTTGATTTTTGGGCCAGCATTGGAAGGTCAGTCTCAAGATAGTGATGTAGCTCCTTTCTACATTAGTCTTAGGGTGCATGACTATGTGCTACACAATGCTATGTTTGATTCCGGAGCCTCTCATAATCTCATGCCTAAGGTCATCATGGAGAAATTGGGATTAGATATTAGTAGAAAATATCATGAACTTTACTCTTTTGATTCTAGCAGAGTAAGGTGAATTGGTCTTATCAAGGATTTGGTGGTCAGTTTGGTTCAGATTCTAGCTAAAAATGCTTTGATGGACGTAGTTGTGGCAGATATACCTCCTATATTTGGCATGCTTCTTTCTAGATCTTAGGGAGAAAATATTAAAGGGACAATGCAACTTGATTTCTCCTATGCTACCATTCTCGTGTTCGATCAGATGAGGAAACTATACCGAGAACAAAAGATGAAGTACATGATCACTAGCAAGGAGAAGCCGGTAAATCATCTAATCAACTATGTACATACTGATTTAGAATCATTTGTTTTGTATTCAGATAGCTTTAATGATGTAAATAGCCAAGTAGTGGAAGTAGAAGACATTCCCAAGATCTTTGAAAATTTCAGAGCAGTCTTCACGCAAGAAAGACAAAGACTTAATAGTACCGCTGAGTAATCAGCCTTCTGAAAGCAGCAACATATTGATGGACAGCAAGGAGCAGAAACAGAACAAACAGAATTTCAACATTTGGAAGAGGATGAAGTAGGCCTGTGGAGCACGGATTTTGATGGCGCGGTAGGAAGGGAAGGTGCTGGAATTGGCATTTGGATACGCAGCCCTATTTTCGCCCCAACAAAGTGCCAAGCAATGTAAGGGTCTGTTCTTATAAACTAGCTTTTGACTATTCAAATAATGAGGTTGAATATGAAGCTTTAATTTTTTGTTTGAAAACTCTTAGAAAATTGAATGCTAAAAGGATTTCAGTGTATGGCGACTCCAAGTTAGTTATCAAGCAGGTGAAAGGGGAATACCAAGCTAAGTATCCTAGAATGCGGACCTACCGCAATGCGGTGTTGGATATCTTGAAAGTATTTTCATATTATACTCTTATATGTGTCCCCCGTGCTCAGAATGTCATTACGAATTCACTTGCAACAACAACAAGTAATTTGAAAATTCCAATGAATTCAAACAAAAAGTTTGAGATTCACATGAAGCATCACCCCACTATCCCCGACAATCAAAGGTATTGGCAGGTGTATCAATATGATGAAGAGATCGATGAATTTCTACAAAATGAAGGTAAATTCAAAGACACTTCTATTGATGTGGAGTATGATGATGGTGAGGCGGATAGAGAAGTCAATCAGATAGAAGTTTTGTAGCTGAAAGACAACATCATTCCCAAAGGTTTAATACCTTTAGAGGAGCTGTTCAATCAAGATGATGTGGCTCGAAAACCAAGCTTACTGCCAACCGAGAAAGGAGTTGAGGATGTGAACATTGGATCAGCTGAAAATCCTAAGATGGTAAAATTATCAAAGGAATTGCCTCCACAGGTAAAGGCAAAGGATATCAGTTTGTTATCCTCTTTTACTGATGTATTTGCTTGGGATTATTCAGATTTGAAGTCATATGATACAAGAATTATTTAGCATGTCATCATGATCAAACCAAATCAAAAGCCTTTTTGTCAGAAACTAAGAAGAATAAACCAAAATTTGCTACCCTCAATTGAGAAGGAAGTGAATCAGTTGTACAAAGTTGGCATCATTGTCCCCATAAGATTTTCAGATTGGATTTCAAACTTGGTGCCCGTGCGCAAGAAAACATGTGAGATTCGTTTATGTGTTGATTTTAGAAATCTAAACAAAGTATCTTTGAAAGACAACTATCCATTGCCTAAGATGGATCACATACTTTAGAGAGTAGTTGGAGCATCCGCCATGTCGTTACTCGATGGGTATTCGGGTTATAACCAAATTCTGGTCCATGAGGATGATAGAGACAAAACAACGTTCACCACTTCGTGGGGAACTTTTCATAATGCAAAGATGTCTTTCGGATTGAAAAATGTTGGTGCAACCTTTCAGCGGGCGATGGATATCGCATTTGCTAATGAAAAATATGTCCTTCTAGTTGTTTATCTTGATGATTTAACAATTTTCTCTAATTTAGATGAAGATCACCATTATCATCTGAAGATTGTGTTTTAGTGGTGTAGGAAGTATGGTATATCTCTCAATCCAAAGAAAATTTTGTTTGCCATGGATGAAGGCAAGCTTCTTGGGCATATTATCTCAAAGGAGGGAATCTACATCGATCCAGCTTAGGTGGAGGCCATTCAAAAGATTGATTTTCCACGAAGTAAGAAATAAATCAAATCCTTCAACGGTAAGATAAATTTCTTATGTCGCTTTGTGCCCAATCTTGTATAACATTTAAGGGAAATCACAAACATGCTCAAAAAAGATAGTGCAGTAAGGTGGACTGAAGAAGCAGTTAAGTCCTTCAATTTGGTGAAATTGGCTCTTACTTCAGCTCTGGTTTTGATCAGCCTAGACTATACTCAGGATTTTATTTTGTTTTCATTTGCCTCATATCATACTATGGTAGAGGTCTTGATGCAGAAAAGAGACCAGCTTGAGAAACCAATCGCATTTTTCAGCAGAACCATAAGTGATGCGGCATTGAAATACAATATTATTGAAAAACAGGCCCTTTCTTTGGTAAAAGCATTGAAATATTTTCGAGTTTATATTTTGCATTCTCACATCCTTGCTTATGTCCCTAATGTTGTTGTTAATGATGTCTTAGTGCAAACAGATCTAGAGGGGAGAAGAGGCAAATGGATTGCTGCCTTGTTGGAGTATGACATGGAGATCAAACCGACAAATCTCATTAAAGGACAGGGGTTGGCTAAACCAATGGTTGAGTCAAATCTACACGCCTTGGACATTAATCTAATTACTGCTATGTTCGAGGAAGATGAAGAGAATCTGCCCACTCAGGTATCAGAAATTTTCTTTCTTTATCCTTGGTATTCGGACATTGTTTATGTACTCCAAAATCTATCATCACCACGTGGAATGGTTAAGAACAAAAGTAGGACACTGAAATTAAAAGCTGCATAATTTTGTATCATGAATGGTGCACTCTATTAGAAATACCCCGGTGGTGTCTTGCTCAATTGTTTAGTGGAAGAGGAGGCAAAATAGGTTATGGAAGACTTTCATAAAGGAGATTGCGGAGGCCATCTTTTCTGGAATACAACAGCTAATAAAATCGTGAGAGCGGGATATTATTGGCCAACTCTTTTTGTTGATGTGTACAAAATAGTAGCCAGTTGCCATGAATGTCAGATTTCTCAAGGTAAGAGGAATTTGCATCCTTTACCACTCAAGCCCATTGAAGTAAGTGCTCCATTTCAACAGTGGGGTTTGGATTTCATTGGTGAGATCCATCCTTCTTCTTCAGCGCAACATAAGTGGATCCTCACAGTGAAATATTATTTCACTAAATGGATTGAGGCGATTCCCATGAGGCAGGCCACTGATTCAATAATTATCTCATTTCTTGAAAACAACATTTTGTCTCGTTTTGGTTGTCCCAATAAGCTGATCACTGATAATGCAACAACCTTTAAATCTAAAAGAATGATTGACTTTTGTCATAAGTATCAAATCACTTTGGGGCACTCGACTGCCTATTACCCACAAGGAAATGGATTGGCAGAATCCTCAAATAAATCTCTTGTCAACATTATCAAAAGGTTGCTGGAAACTAATAAGAAAAGTTGGCACAAAATGCTAGTCAATGCACTTTGGGCAGACAGGGTAAGTCAAAATAAATCTATAGGCATGTCTCCTTTTGAGCTTGTGTATGGAGTGGACACAGTCTTCCCGACCTCTTTGGCAGTCCCGGTGATCAAACTTCTACAAGAAGTAGACAAGGAAGATGATAGTTTGCAGCAGAGAATCAATCAAATGATTCATTTGCAGCAAACTAGAGAGGAGGTATTTCAGAACACTTTCAAGCTGCAAGAGAGAATCAAGAGGATATATGATTGAAAGGCAAAGGCAGACAGGTTTCAAATAGAAGACATAGTGCTAAAATGGGATCCAAGGAATCAAGAGAAAGGTAAACATGGCAAGTTTGAAAATCTTTGGAAAGGACCGTACAAGATTGCTACATATCGGGGCCAAAATGCTTTCCTTTTGCAATAAATGAATGGCAAAGACTATCTTGGTGGGCCAGTCAACGGTCGGCTACTCAAACAGTACTATTCGTAAAATGTTTTATGTTGTCATACCCATCATTATACATACCAGTTTGCAAGTTTGTATTGTTTTCATTCTTCAGTTTGGGGCCCGAGGTGAAGGTTATAAAACTGAGGTTTGATTTCAGTTTTGGTTTGGTTTGTTAGGGTAGGGTCTTTCAGTGAATTTCAGTCTTGAAATAGAGTCAATTTTGAGTCACAATTCAGTCCTGAAATTGAGTCATTGAGTCCAGAGTTTGGCTTTGATTTGTCAAAGTTATTGACTCCATAGCCCAATGGACGAAGGCACTTCCTGCTTTCCCAGAGATCTATAGTTCTTGGCACCTCCAAGGAGCTACCATCCCCATTGGACCCAATGTTAGTGTCCGTATCTTCATCCCTCCGTCAAAGATAAAATCCTCTTGTTGCATTGCGTATTAAGTGTCCCACCCTGTCAACTGAATTCCATTAGGAGCATGGATCATTTGACTATAGTGGCTTCTCCTACATTTTCCCTCATGTCCTTTTCCTGCTGGCCCATGTTTATTCATCAAATTCATATACAGTCACCTTTTTGTCTTTAAAGTTTGCAAAGGCATCTTCTAGGGTTTCATTGTCATTAGGTCTAGGGTTTCATCAGAAAGGGTTTCAAAATGTCCAATAACAGTCAGCAGGCACATGAGGAGGTTCCAGTATCAATAAATTTCATAATCAAGTGCTCAGAGATGTATTTTTCCTCAAAACATTGTTTTGAGGAAAAACAAAGTATTTTAGGTTTTATTGTAGCTCTAACCCCCTACAAAACAAACAAAAAACAAGTCATTTAGTTCATCAAAAAGCTCAAATAAGTCAAAAGCTCAAAAAACAAAGTTAACAAGTCAAGTCATATTACAAACATTGTAAAAGTGGGCTTTTATGAAACAAAAATTAAAGGTCCTTGTATATAAATGATTTCTTCAATTTAAAAGCTCATTTCCATTCAAGCAACAAAGTGTGAGCAAAGGAAGGCCGTGTTTGAGCAAAACAAGTGAAATTGGTGATAAAACTGCCCGAAGTCAGAGGCGCGGTGCACTGGGTGAGAGGCGCGGCGCAGACAGTGGGCACGGCACATAGGGCCGTGATTTTCAGTGAAATTTTGAACTAGCGTGATGCACACAAAGGGAACGACACATTGGGTTTGAGGCATGATGCACACAAAGGGCATGACGCGTTGGGTTTGAGGCACGGCATATAGAGCTACCAAGCCCGATTTCTTCAACAACTTCTTCAAATCGCCAAAATCGCCCAAAACCTCCAGTGAGTAAGTAAGTTTAGCTTTCCTCTTGGCTAGTGAAGGAGTTTGTCATAAAGTTTATGGTGGATTGTGTAAAGAAAAATCAAACCATACTTCTTTGCATCCATCAAGAAACTATTGCTTAGGGTTTGAAACTATCATTTTGCTGCCAAATTTATTTCTGCCACTTCTTCATTTTTCCACTCCCACACTCATTTTCTTCATTTATTCCCCTATTCCCTAACTTCCATATTCCCATAAATCATCTACCCCTATCCCCAAATCCCATTTTCCCAAATCCTAAATATAAATTCCCAAACCCTAGTTGCTATCCCTAAAACTCCCATATCACTCCCTAATCCCCTGTTTCCCAAACTCAACCCTATCCTAACAGTTCCAAAATCCCTCATTTTTTCCTTCCCTCCATAGTCTCTCATATACTTTTCCCTTGGTGGTAGAAAATCAAAAAACACCATCTATTTCCTACTCTTCATCAAGAAAACATACCCACTAGCAGAGATGGAGTCTGATCCTTCATATGACTGTGAAGAAGAGACACACAGTGATTCTCCTACAAAGGTACATGCACCTAGGAGGCCTCATAGAGGTGGCAAACATATACGAGAGAAACCCACTACTCTTGCTGAGCCACAGGCCTGCCCTCTCACCATCACTTGTTTCCAACATCAGTCCTTCTATGAGTTTTGTGAGATGGTTGCTAGAATTCAATCACACCATGAGTTGGCCCATTTGTTTATGCTTCATTTACATGATGGTCAAGCCACTCTAACTGGTGTAACATTCACTTTAACACCATAATCTATTTCTCTAGCAACCGTTATTCCTAATATTAGAGAGCAATGGAACAAAAGGCAGAAAATAGACAAGAACCATTATGAACCATACATCAAGCCTGGTTATTTGAGACAACTCAGGAGAGCTTTTCCTTTTCGATACCTGAAAGATTCTTATGCTCCTTTGATGAAACTGATAATGAAGTATTTTAGCTGTGAGGGTCAATTTTCTCGTTTATTTGCCTATCATATCAGGCTATTGATGCACTTTACCAGGGTGAGAATGATGAATCTCCCCTACTTCATGTGCCGAAATATTGAGAAGATGACCACCCTAGTACAACACAAGACTCCTCAGCAGCAGTTCAACATTATTTATCATTTTGCTCTCATTAAAATTATGGTCATCCATCAGCTTGGTTTGCAGGGCATCACTTGGGAGGACTTCATTTCTCATGAATTTTTCACAGCTCCTCAGGGACCTCCAGAGGTCATGCATGAAATAGGTGGACCTTCATATCAGCAGGAAGGTCATGAGACACAGATTGTCAGTATGCCGGTGTTCGTCACTTATCAAAGGGGCACCAGACAGTTGTTTGCGGCAGCAAAGAAAGTATTATCTCCACCCGGGGTGTAAGGGGTCTTGCTTCTTTCATCAGCATAGCAGGTTCAAGATAAAGGAAAGAGGCCATTATAGGATGAGGGGCGTTCAAGTGAGCAAGAGACCGATTTCATTCTCATTGAGGGTGATGATACTGATGTGGGCCCACAAAGCTCAAATCTCAAAGAAGTCATCCAGGAGAAACAGGCGGATATCAATGCTTTGTCCCTCAACTTGGAAAGGGTTAAGTGGATAATAAAATACCTTGAGCATATAAATAAGCATCTTTAAGATCAGCAAGCGATTATGGAGATGCAAAACATTCGGGAAAACCGCCAAACTGCCAAAAGGAGGAAGGTGAAATTCACATCGCTTGAGCAAGAGATCAATGCTGATAGGGATTCTTGGCTTGAAAGAGTCAATTTACACTTAGAAAAATTGTTTGAGAAGGCCAATAGGGAGAAGACATTGTTGAGGCATATGGCTTATCATTACATGGCAAGAAACAAAATCTGCATGGCAAGAATCAGGAGATTAAAGGCAAAGTTGAAGAGGGCATCAAGGAGGTGAAAGGAGCACAATAAACTTCAGATCTTGGCTGAGGCTTCCTTGGACCAACACAATGCTTGATGGAGAAGACTCATCCCAAATTTCAAAAGATTTGGGACACTTTTTGAATTTTTGGCACAAAAAACAGAGTTTTCTACCCTATGCACTGCGCCACCTGGCGCTTGCTTTTGATAGCAGCCTACAAATGAAAAAACCTAAGAACTTTTGGATTTGGCATGGAAAAATATGCTTTCCTACCAATGGACAAGAAATTTTGACAGGTTTTGAGCCCTCAAAAAGGTCAAAAACACTCAAAAAATGACATTACTGCCCCTATTTTGACACATAGGTAGCAGTGTTGGGAGAACTGAATTTTGGAGGGGCAAACAGAGGCCATATTCAAAAATTCCACTTGGGTTGGAATGTAGACGGGTATACCTTTCCAATAAGAACACTTGAAGTGAATTTGGACACCCGAAAGGCCTCCAAAAGTGGCTGCAAATAGGCGCTATGCATAGGGAAATCAACATGACGCATAGGGGAAATTTTGCTCAGTTTGGCCAAGTATACTCTGTTTTTCGCCTAGCTTTTGCCAGTTTGACTTTTTCTCCTTATTAATGTCAAAATTATGATGTAATTTAATGTAAATGGATGGATCGTGATGTAAATATGTCAAATTTTCACTTACGGAGGTAAGTTCATCTATTAAAAAGTTGTTTGAAACTAAATGAATCAATTCCCTTGTTTCTAGAGGCATGTTGTTCCACTGCCTAATTTCTAGTTCTTAGTTTAGAATTAGTTGGAACAGCTCCTAATCATGTGAGCTCGACCCCTAGAGGCTAGGATGAGCTATGGTTTGTCTATATTATGTGGTTTTTCAGTCATTAGCATGGTTGGACTTTTGAGAAAGCAAGGAGCTTCATTGTACACTCATATCAGCATTTTGGCTAAGGAATTGAGACCAGTGTTTGCAACACTCTTTGGGATTCATGTGGCATTTTGTTTTGGTACAGTGATTTCTTCTATATTTGTGAATTTACTTATGTGTTATGTATGTCATCATCTATCTTGTTTCTTCTTAACTAAATCAAACAAGAGTGAAGGTAGAATCCAGTGAAATTGCAGTGCTCTACCTAGGGTTTGCTTTAGTTTTTGATGTTTTTAGCTGTTTGAAGAGGATCCATGGCTTTTCTTGCCCTCTTCAGCTCTCACCTATCTAATCCCTCCATATAATTTGATTTAAAGTTCCAAAATCAATTGCCTACCTTGCCCCATTGAGATCTCTGCAAGACTAAGCCTCATTCCCTGCACCCAAGATCTTCCTTTCTATTAGAGCCAACAAAAACATCATCTTATTCAATCAAAATATTTTCACACATACCTAGCCTAAGATTAGTAGTTATATTAGTCATCTCAAGCCTTTAATGATCATATTTTGCTGAGATTGACTAGGAGAGAGCCCTCTCCCGACCTTGTAGGCCTAGCTACCAGGTTAAGCGTGGTTTGATGTTGTCCTAGATCCTACCTTTGTCAGCATGAAGTATATTTAGGCACTAACATAAATAATATAGGAACTCTTTCTTATTGAAAGCATATTTTATGATCTACCATGTTATAGTAGAAGGCTTAGCCATGAAATATGTACTCTTGGTTTATAACTCTCCACATCCCCTTCAACACCGCATTATGTGGCCTCCTTAGTTTATGCTTGTCTTCTGACTAGAGGCATCATGATAGTGAAGGATGAGAGGCTAATAAGCTCTTTATTTAAAACACTTTAAAGTGAATATGCACTCATGGAAACACTAAGTTAGTTCCACATAAAATCGCCTACTCTATTAAGCTATCAAATGCAAAGGTGGTCAGTAGGAGAGAAAATTTTGCAAGCTCTAAGCACAATAGGGTAAAATTTTGTAAGCTCTAAGGTGACCTGACTGATCACTGGAAGTGTGCACTATGAAATGGAAAGGAGGATATGTTGTGCATGATGAATCAACAAGATGCAAAGGTTTCAGATCTTAGTCTTAAGATTGTGAAATGAAAAATTGTTGAGAGAGAGGGCCTCTTGATTGCACATTTCACATCAGTAGTGGACAAGTGGTAACATGCTACCATCTAAAAGTTTGCAGTGAATAATTGAGGCTAGGGACTATGCAATGAGAAAGAAAAGTGAACAAGGGAAGCATCACTATGGACTAGAAGTGCACAATGCATAGTTGAAGAGAGGTAAGTCTTGGAGAGTGTACATCCCGCATCAGTAGAGAGAAAGGCTTGAGATATGTTTCCTAGAAGAGAGAAATGTACAGTGGAAGTGATGGAGATGTAGATCAACTCAAACTTGGACTAAGTATTAAACAACAATGAGGAAGGAAAACAATGTGAATGGTAAGACTAAGATGCATTCATATATTCACGTGCAATGATTACTAGAATGTGAAAGGACTTGAAAGATGAAATGACACTAGAAATGAAGCATGCAATGTTGAAAATAGACAACTATGGGATGAATTTCCTTGAATAAAATTTCATTTCCGACCTTTCTAAAGCGACTTTATAAGAATAGAAATTCATGTCTATCTTTGCAACCATGACTTTCCAAAAATAGTAAATCACTTTCCATAAATTCGTAATCATATATATACAATGGAAAATCACTTAACTTGTCCTTAATCAATATCAATTGTTTAATTTTCAACTTAAACATCAATATTAATATTGTTATTGTTGTTATCCTCTATATTATATTATTATATTATTATTAAAAATAAATTCAAGTCTCTCAATCATGAGACTCAATCATGTCATATGTATCTCCCCTCAATTAATGCATATGTTTCTCTCTCTCTCTCTCTCTCTCTCTCTCTCTCTCTCTCTCTCTCTCTTAATGGATTCATTCCTCTCTCTCTCTTTAATATTCTTACGCACCTCTTACACACTTTAATGACTCATCATAAAATATTCATCTTACTCCTCTTCAATGCATAAGTTACACTTCTCTCCTAAATGCATAAGTTACACTCCTCTCATTTATGTCATAAGTTACAGTCCTATTTTGCCATATGTAACTCATCCTCAAGGCATAGGAGTTACTCCCTTATGAATTCGACCTCCTTGCTCTTCCTATATATTTGTGCCTCTCATCCTACACTTACTTGTACTTATGAAAGGAGAATTTGAACTTCAGAAAGAGAGAGTTTGAGAGTCTAGAGGAAGATTGAGAGAGACAGATAATCTTGAAGAGCAAAAGCAGATCTTGGAGAGCCAAAGTGATTCATTGTTTGCATCAACTACGGCTATCAGAGATCTGCTTCAGATTTGGGTGAACTTCTTCATTCTCTCATTGTAATTTGTATCTCCACTAAACAATTGATTTTAGTAGAAGAAGAATTTGGTTGGGTTTTCCCCTTGCGGGTTTTTCCCTAGTCATTGACCTAACTCCTCTATGTCTCATTGAGTTCTTGACTATATTCCATTGTGCATATGGTTTATATGGTTTATGTTCTATCTACAATTACTTAACATATTTCACATCATGAAGAATTTTTGGATTTAAGTGATTGTAACAACATAAAGCATCATAATTTCAACATATTATAAGAGCTTTGGTGAATACAAGCTCCATTTCCAACTCTCTTTCTGTTGGAATATCTCTTGCTATCAACTTAATATCCAGATCTCCTTCTGCTGGAATATCATTTTGTTGTATGCTCCATTTGTAGCTCTCTTTCTATTGAAATATAGCTTGTTGTCATCCCTATTTTCAACTCTCTTTTTTCTAAAATATAGCTTTTTTTCCACTCCATTTGCAACTCTCTTTTTTCTAAAATATCTCTTGTTGTTCCTTCTACTTATTGCTCATTTTCTATTGAAATTTCTCTTCCATTTTGCTGCTGAAATATCTCATTTACAGCTTAAATATCTCTTGTTGTCCCTTTCTATTTACTGTTGAAATTTTGAGAAGATCAAGATGTCTTCCTCCTACTTTAAGAATGAAGAGAATTTAGTTGATGCTTCAAAATTATTTCCTTGGAAGGCTAGATTGGATATTACTCTTGAGAAACATGATGTTCTAGAAAATGTTGAAGGAGAGGTAGCAGAACCAGCTGAAAACTAGAATTTTGCTATCAAGGCCAGATACAAGAAAGGAAAAGTCAAGGCTAAGAAGATTATCCTTAGCTCTCTTGGAGGCCACCTCATCACGTATGTTTCTAATTTGAATAAATCCAAAGAAATGTATGAAAAGTTGATTGGAATGTATCAACTGAACTAATTGAGTCAAATTCTTTCTCTAAAGAATCAACTCAAGGATATTAAGATGAACAAAGGAGAAATCATTCAAGCATACTTCATGAGGATATCGAAAATCAAAGATCAGTTTTCAACTTCTGGTGAAGTTGTTACTGATAAAGAACTGGTACTGATTATGCTTGGAGGACTTCCTTCTTCTTTGAAAACTTTTATTACTATCATCAATAATAATGACAAGTTTGTTAGAAAATTATACATTACAGAGCAATGGTACACATAAAATAATGCATAAACACAAACACATAAAATGCATAAAATAAGAGAGACACAGATATACGTGGTTCACCCAATTTGGGTTATGTCCATAGAGAAACAACCAATCCTTCCTTTATATTATCCAACAAAATGAAGACATACAACCTACAGAAAATCTGATGTAATTTCCTCTTCACTCTCACACAATCTCCTCTCTCTTTCTCGCTTAAAATAAACATATACCCAACCGCAATAAAATTCACTCATATATAGAAAGGGGTTTCCTTCTAAGGGAAAAAAAACCCTAAATTAAACATAGTTTCTACTGTTAGATCATTCACCTAATGAACAACTCAGATTGACTATGAAATTACAATATTTTACAAGGAAATTATACATTTATTTTAAGCTTTAAGGGTGCTACCCCTGAATCCCTGCCAAGGGGAAGGGGCTCATAAAATCATCATCGTGCCCCCTCCCCCCCCATCTTGACTCCTCTAACGGTGATCAAATGGGTGGAATTCCTGCCCTATTATGAACTCGAGTCCAATGCGGTGATACCTCTTAATAAAGAAGATAATCAAACTCCACACCCAATAATCTACCACTTGGAGACCAATTGTAGCACCTCCATTGTTGCTTCATTTCCTGGACATTGACTCCACTTTGGACCTAGTTGTTTCTCATCTTCACCACCATACTCGAAGGGAAATTGAAGCTAAGTAGAATCTCAATCTCTCCCTGGTTATAACTTTTGTTAATATATCTACAAGATTCTAGCTAGTGTGTATCTTTTCCAACTTTAATTGTCCATCTTCCAACAATAATCGTATGAAATGGTACTTGAGATTTATATGTTTGGTCTGGGAACGAAATTCTAAGTTCTTTACAAGATAAATGGCACTCTAGATATCATTGTATAACATTCCCATATCTTGCTTCTTACCTAATTCATCTATAAACCTTTGTAACCAAAACATTTCTTTACTAGCCTCTGTAGCAGCAACATACTTTGCTTCCATCATTGAAACTGCAACAACACTTTGAATTTTTGAAACCCAAATGGCAATTGTTTCACCTACAGTAAACACATACCCTTTGGTGCTCCTCTTGTTATCTCTATCACCTGACATATCTACATCAACATATCGTTATTGGGAAATCTAGTGTCCATTCAGAGCTGCTAATCCCACTAAGACAGGTAGCTATCTTAGAAACAAACAAACTAAAGTTACTTTTGTTTTCCTTTATGAGAAGTAGATAGGAGAGAAGCAAAGAGTACCAACCTCAGCCTTTTGCTTGGCTCCTTGCTTGTTTCCTCTCCCCTCTGATAGATCTTTGTCGCTCCTTCCTTGCTTACCCCGCTTCAAAGAGCACCTATAAAGTCAAAGCAGCATGATACCATCAAAGCACAGAGATCTACGATCATAAAAAATATAGGACCAGATATATATTGACCACACAAATGCATATATCAACTCAAACATACAAGAATGTGGAGGAAAACTCAAATAACTTTATTGATAGAAAGAGTAGAAGAGATGATTACAACCCATTGATCTAACCCAGCGTCATCCTCCTAGCATGAAGGCCCTTATTCACCTCATGAAAATCTTAGATCACCCAACACTATGATATTCCACCAAGAAACTAACAACACTTCCTTACAAGATACAAAATTCCAGCCTTTCGATCTTTGGGATGAGGGATCCATATATAGATGTTTGCAGGGGGGTGAGTCAGCTTCTGGGATTTTGATTAGTGTTCTCTCTCTGATAGTTCTTGGTTCCACTTGGAGATTCATGATCTCTTACTCATCCCTGGGTGAATTCAGAGAGGCAAGTGTCATAGGAGAATTTTCTTGGAAGATTCCATGATCATCCACCTTGCAAACTGTCTCTGCCATTTGTCTACTCTCACCCATCGCACCCTAAAGAAGGGCTTTTTAGTATGCATTGCACTTTTTGCATGTGGTAGGTGAGATGCATTGCACCCTTAGCACTGAGTAGTCTGTATGGGTTAGTTTTGACCAGTTCTGAGCAGTCTTCCATGGAGAACTTCTGGGAGATGATGTAATCAGTTGACCTTGTTCCTTTAGGGTGTGAAACAACACTTTTAGGGACTCAGAAGCCCTTGGTTTATGGACATATATGATTGGGGTTGCAGTACCCAAATATGTCTATAACACTAATTTATCCCTTGTCCAACATTTCCTTCATCTCAACTTCTCAACCAACTCAATTCTTCTCATCCTGTAAGGTGCTTTTGATGTTGGATCTACCCCTGGAACTAACTCAATAGAAAATTCTACCTCCCTGCGAGGTGAAAACTCTGTAATATCCTCAGGAAATACATCCTTGAACTGCTACAAAACTGGGTACCTACTCAACACATCTATATCCTCAACTTCCTTACCCTTATCACTAGAAATGTGCACTGAAAAATAACTTACACCCTTTTTTGTGACTATGTTTTTCTTGCATAGATGTCACCATCCTAATTGATGTAGATTTCTTCTTACCTTGTAAGACTCTTGGTTCTCAATTGTCATCAACACACTCAATGGCTTTGTCATAACAATCCACCTTAGTTCTATGAAGATACAACCAATCCATGCCCCACAACATAATGTATGAACCCAACGGTAATACATTTAAATGTGTTGCAGTGGGCATACCATTCAAATAAAATGCACAAGCTCTTACCCAATGATGAACTTTCTTCTTCGTACCTGTAGCCAACTAACTGACTAAGATTCTGCATGTAAATCCTTACTCAAACCACACTTATCCATCAAGTTAGGAATAAAATAGCTATAATTAGATCCAAGGTTAATCAAAATAGAAATAACTTGATTAAAAATCTTACCATCCATCTCAATGATACATGGTTTATGCTCTGCATGTTTGTTATCCAATGCTACATAAATATATGGAATACTCTGACCAACACCCCCAATAGTCTATGCCTCCTGCGCACTGTATATCTGAGGTCTACCAGCATGATTCTACTCACAATCTCTCTTGCAATGATCTTCGCAACAATTCCAACACTCTATAGGCTTAAAACCTGTCTCCATGTTCTTTTCTCCTGATCGGAATCCCTTTCCTCTATCTAACGCATTAAACTTCTTAGGTGGTGCAATGTTCTCCTTGTTACCTATTGTTATAGACATATTTGGGCACTGCAACCCCAATCGCATATGTCCATAAAACCAAGGGCTTCTAAGTCCCTAAAAGTGTTGTTTCATACCCTAAAGGAACAAGGTCAGCTGATTACATCATATCCCAGAAGTTCTCCATGAAAAACTACTCAGAACTGGTCAAAGCTGGACCATAAAGACTGCTCAGTGCTAAGGGTGTGATGCATCTCACCTACTACATGCAAAAAGTGTTATGCATACTGGAAAGCCCTTCTGTAGGGTGCGATGAGTGAGAGCAGACAAATGGCAGAGGCAGTTGGCTAGGTGGAAACCCAGAGAATCTTCTAGAAACTGCCCATTTGGCACTTGCCTCTCTCAATTCAACCCGAGATGAGTAAGAGATCATGAAATCTCCAAGTGGAACCAAGAACTATCAGAGAGATGACACTAATCAAAATCCCAGAAGCTGACTCACCCACTTGCAAACATCTATATATGGATCCCTCATCCTAGAGATCCAAAGGCTAGAATTGTGTATTTTGTAAGGAACTACTGTTGGTTTCTTTGTGCAACATTGTATTGTTGGGTGATCTAAGCTTTTCATTAGGTGAAGAGGGCTTGCATGCTAGGAGGATGGCACTGGGTTAGACCAATGGGTTGTAATCCTCTCTTCTACTACTTCTATCAATAAAGCTATTTGAGTTTTCCTCCATATTCTTGTATATCTCTGAATATTGTGTTGATATATGCATTTTTATGGTTAATATACATCTGATCCTATATTGTTTATGGTTATAGATCTCTATGCTTTGATGGTATTATGCTGCTTTGACTCTGGAGGTGTTCTTTTAAGCAGGACAAGCAAGGAAAGAGTGGTGAAAGCTCTATCAAGGGAGAGAGGAAACAAGCAAGGAGCCAAGCGAAAGACCGAGGTTGGTACTCTCTGCTTCTCTCTTATTTATCTCTCATAAAGGAAAACACAAGTGACTTTAAATTGTTTGTTTCTAAGATAGCTACCCATCTTAGTGGGACTAGCAGCTCTGAATGGACACTGGTTTTCTCGATAACAAAATGGTAACTCCATTGGGGCTCAAATAGCTTCTTTGCTTGTTTCTATTTGTTTACTTTATAAACTACAGACAGAGCCTAAAGTTAAGCCAGCTAACCTTCGAACTACTTTTGCTATGCAACTGCGAAGTAGATCAACACCGCTTCAATCAATCTTCGGGTTTGTTTATGAACTGAACAATTAACTTACAAACATCCTAAGTGCCCTGGTGGTTGCTCAAGTAACCTCATTAGATCAGCCCCTATACTTTGTGTTTACTAGCTATCATTAGCTCAGCTTAAACCCCTGAACTTAGCTGCAAACTGTGAGCAAACACCAAGGTCAGTCTCATCCCTGGACCATTGCACTATCTCTTATTGGTAGTCTAGATGCATCGCACCTCCTGTGTGTTGTAGGTGAGATGCATCCCTATTTCCCTGTGTTACAGGTGCGATGATTAGGTAAGACTGTTTCTGCCTCTAGATTTTGGTTTTTTCTTCATTGTATTCAGCTTTATTTAGGAGTTTTGCTGTTTGTGATCAGTATATCACTATTGAAACTCCCTTCCTTTGCATTATTCAGCCTCCATTGATAAAGAATTGTGAATGTTTTAATGTATTTTTTGTCATTTACAGTTCTCCTTTGCAAACAATAGCTTAATCGAATTGTCGTATTTTGATTTGAAAGTGTTGCAAGTGTCGTTTTCAGTCAAAGAAAAGATTCTTCTTCTTTTTGATAGTCGATTACACTTTTTCCATTGTATTTGATTTGAATTAATAGTATTTCAAGTGTCGAAAGAAAGTTTTGAATTTGAAATCACAAAGTATCGTCTTAGTCTTCCTTTCATTTTTTGAAAAGAAAATTGTTAGTATTGCCGCTTTGAAAGAAGTTTAATTCAGATATATACTTAGCATTCTTTTTGTCATTCACACATTAAGAAAGCAGAAAAAAATACATGCATGTGTATTTGCATTTAGACTACTTGTTGATATTTTAGGAAAAGTGCATCTAGTGTGTACTCTTTGCTCTATGTTGAAAGAATTTTGCTTCTCTTTCCTTAGTAGCTAGGATTTTCATTGCAAAATGATTTAGTAAACGACTGTTTATCATCTTAGATTGCATATTTAGGAATTGTATATCTACATCACATGGTGAACCTTAAAGGAAAACTTCTTAAGAAAGATCAACTGTAAATAAATTTCAATGAACATAAAAAAGCTTGGAACCTAACGCACAACATTTAAAAGTCTAGGCTAGAGACGTTATTCCGGCGTTTGTAAAGCCTGGTAACTATCCGCTTTCATTGTAGGTTGGGTTGATTCCTCCTCTTTGAGATGACAAGTGCTAGTATGGGACTTATGCTCCCATGTACTGTCGAGTATATATTGTGAGACCCCACAATAGGCTACAATCCTTTATCCTTAGGAAGCCGTGTCTGCCACCCTATCGATCGCAATGCACTGAACACAGCATTCAGGAAGATTGACTGCCATACCATAAAAAGTATTCTGCAGTTTTGTGATTGGTTTGGTAATCCCTCTGTCTAGATTTCTAGAGTACTCACTTTCATTCCTTTTCAGACTCCTTAAAAGAAAAGGTCCATCTGAGCACTTGTCACTACAGGCTCATTAAGAATCGAAGGCGACTAGAGTCATCTTTATCTTTTTCTCGACTCTTAAAAATTGAAAAAGCAAGTTGTATCAAAGCATCATAAAGTTTATTTTAATCGGAATAATGTCATTGTTCCCTCATTGGTCTTAGGTTGAGAAAATGGAGTCCACCAATTAAGGATTTCCCCTTGAGGGAAATCCTAGTCCCTTCTCCTCTTGGGGAGATGTTGGTGCACCTCATATGGCCACATTATCCCTTCTAGGACTGACAATTAGCCTGCCGGTATGGCTTTTCTTGACCTTTTTCGTTCAAAGCAGTGTGATTCTTGAGCAATCAAATCAAGAACCAGATGATACTGGAGTTCCCCCCCAACCTTCTACTTCATCTATTTCTTCCTCTCCTTCTTCCTCTTCACTTGGTAAAGCTAGTAAAACTAAAAACCAAGTAATTGAGAAGAAGAAGAAAGAGAAGGAGAAGAAGAAGAAGAAGACAATGGAAAAAGGAGGCAACCATGCATTCTCTAGCAAAAATCCACACATTTCATCGTCTAAACCTAAATCTCCATGTGTCATTTGCAAAGGAGACCACTATCATTGAGATTTTCCTTGCATCCCACGGATCTTAAGGGACTGGTCTCCCTGCTTGCACAATCCGGTGTCCTCAACCTCTGACGATCATGTTGAAATTACATCGTCAACTAGTGAAAACGAAGTCAATGGACAAAAAGGAAGATCTAAATTTCCTCCTAGACTGTGTGAAGGTGATCATGCCCTCCATCGTTGTCCCTTCTTGGACGAAGCTAAAAGAGTCTTGGATAATCGTCCTGCATCACTGCAGTGATTTCCTCCAGATATGAAAAGCTCTTACCAAGTCCATCGCTAGTTGAAAATCCAACTGATACACCTTTTTCATTGGTCGAAGCACATATCATTGAAGATCAACCCTCTGAGTCCACACCAAACCAAAGTCAACAGGTCGAGATGGTAGTCGACCCAATCTTGTCTTCAGAAGGTCCACCTTCAGATGATACAGTCACTAAAGAGAATGAGGACAACACCGTTCAAATTCTTTTTGTTAACACAGATTTCAATGAACACAAGGGAAATCTACCCGTTCCTTTACTGTAGGAAGGAAGTTCGTCAAAGATTTATCCGGCCATTTATTCGGTCCCTCCTCCAAGCAATCTAGTCATTTCCTTCGATTGGAATCTACTAGGTAGACCCCACCTACCATCTAACGTACCATTCCGAATCATAGTACAAGCTTACAGAATGATCATGGTTGGTACTATCATAGATGAAGGGGCTTTTGTGAGTATCCTTTCCTCAACTGCTTGGAAAGTGCTCAGTTCGCCACCGCTTCTGCCTGAGATTCGAAATCTGATAAGCTTCAACAAAGGAACTAGTCAACCGTTAGGGATCCTTCCAAATTTGCCTATAACTTTGACAAGGAAAACCGTTCATCTAAACGTGATGGTAGTCCAAGGACCTTTAGATTACAATCTATTCCTTGGGCTTGACTACATTTATAGCATGGGAGCTATTGTTTCCTCACTCTTTTGAGTGATGTGTTTTCTGCATGAAGCCAAAATGGTCAAGCTCGTAGACCAGCTTTCATTACCTGGTTCACACATAGCTACTATCAAGGGATGTCTAATCAATCTCCAGTCCATCCACCTGATGAGCACAAGTGATTCGGTGATTGTGACTGAAACCCAGGGGGCATGCACCCTAGTCTGCTTTGGCAGGAAAACTTTAGGTATAGGGTAGGTAGGTTTCCGCGGAGGATATATGACTAGTCTGACACACCCATCCGTTTAGGAAAATGGGATTAGAGTGGAATAAGATTCCCTCGTCAAAGTTATGTGAGTGGATGCATCCCACCATTCACCTTTGTCTATTTTGATGGACAGAGCCAAGGAAGTGTTTTGTCTGCAAATGTAGATGGAGCAATCTTGCAAATGCGAGAACTTTCATATTGTAACCTGGAAACTCTACTTCTCTATACCTGGGGGCATACAAACCTTTTGCATACAAGTAAAAAGCGACCAGCGTAACTCTAACCCTATAGTTTTTACTAACTTCAACTGCTTAAGTTAGGTGATTAGTCTGATCAACCATTCTCCTTTGCAAGGGAAAAATGGCACCCACAAAGTAAAGGAAGAGTTTTCCTACCTAACCTCAGTGGTTAATTAACCCTTAGGACAATAGTTGGTCATTCCTAGCTTGTATACAAAAGGCTCCGGAGAAAAGTTGCGAATGGGGCAAGCACCCTAAAAAATGAACCTACTAATGAGACATCCTTATTATACCACTGGCACAAGCAGTTTTACGTGAAGTTCAAGCTCGTTAAAAAATAAACCTAGCAATGAGCATATGTTCCACTAGAGTTTAAGCTCATTAAAAAATGAACCCACCTTTGGTAAATAACCATTGCGATCGCATAATTATTAGCTCTTGAACCTTGGTCGTGTTCTTACCATCACCTCCACTCTTTTTTAGCCAATCATACGCCTCCATTTGATTGTTTACCCCTTTTAAGGAAAATCTACGACAAGTGATTCTATTAGCCATCTTCTTTACACTGCCATGATTGAAAAGTTCCAAACCTTACCTGGAACTTGCTGCTACCTGAAAATATCACTCGTTCCTCAAAAAACGAGTCTCCCTTAAGCTCTTTTCATCTGACTCGTAAAATATGAAAAGCTTTCCGAGCGATTTGCCTCTCCAGCTCGTTAAAGTGATTGGAAGTGTTATCCCTCCTCTAGATTTTAATCTTTTTGGACCTGAGGGATCATTACACAAAAAGATCGAGTGTTTGTCTTGTTCGGCTCGTTAAAACTATCGAAAAGTCATCCCTTTCATATTATTTTATACGTTTTCGGACTTATGGGATTACTGGAGTTTCCTTTCCATATCTTTTTAGACTCTCTAAAATTGAAAAGGACCGAGTTATCTTTGTCATTAAACTCGTTAAAACAATAGTGACAAACTTGTCGATGCAGATAAGAGCGAGTTTCACTATCGCTAGGATCGTTAAAACATAGCGACGGGTTTGCCAGAAGGGAAAATTATAGAACAAGCATATGTTATCCTCCTCAAGCTTGACAAAAATAAAGAGGTATTGGTCAACAATGACTGGGGAAAATTTGGGAAGAAAAATTGAAGAAACTTTATTGATAGCAGGTCGCTCTTGAACATGACACTTTCACTCCATCACCATGATTGAGTCGGGTTGGGTTATTCTGTTCACCGGTCATATCACCATTGGTCCTTCGTACCATCCATTTTGGAGTTAAAGCTACCAATCCATTTCAGTGTCGCCGATATGTTCAAGAGAAGTCACTCAGAGAATTCACCAACCCAGCTTACGTCTCATCCGCTGCAATACCTTCACACTTCATTCTTTCATGATCGCCACCGTGAACCTTGTATCATCAGATCGTTTTCACCTCCACAAAATCATTTGCTTCATTTTATGTCGTAGATGTGGGATTCATTAAGGCCCTCCTATGACAAGTCACTTCTTGTCGACATCAACTCATTATCCAAGAAGTTGAATTAGGAACAACCCTTTCAGTACTTTGAAGCTTGCATGCCTCAATGGCAAGTTTCTCACTTCCTCCGACAGGTTTACATCAATGGCCTTCGATTGAAAGATTTTATGTGTTGTTCGACATCTACTCATGTATTCGCACCATGTGAATTGTATTGCAGTACCTTGAGGGTCATTATCAGTATCAATGATTCCTCTCGCACCTGTTAATAGCTTACATCATTGGCTGGTAATTAGGCGATGTATTTCCATGTTCAACATTATAACATCTTTTCACATGGATCGACTTGTACTTCGGGCGAAGATTGAACGAGTTTGAAGACCCCGGATCTAGTTTCATCCATCCAGGCTACGATATATTCAGGAAAATAAAGACATCAAATGTACATCGTTGCTGCACAGATAATCATCCAAGCCAAAGAATGATGGCTCTACCAGAATCATCAATCTGCCACACAGATGGTTGTCTGTCCTATGTACATTAAAATGAATTTATAAAGCTAAGCATGGGAATTCCCACCTCAGCTAGATCATGAAAATATTATGGAGATAATGTATTGTATTGTATCTTATTAGAGGTCACCTTCCAGTTCGAAAAACCTCGGATCCTCATGATAGAGCATTTCACCCGACATCAGAAGATTTACGACCTCATGCTTTAGGGGGCAACTGTTATAGACATAATTGGGAACTCCAACCCCAATTGCATATGTCCATAAAACCAAGGTCTTCTAAGTCCCTAAAAGTGTTGTTTCATACCCTAAAGGAACAAGGTCAACTGATTACATCATCTCCCAAAAGTTCTCCATGAAAAACTACTCAAAACTGGTCAAAACTGGACCATACAGACTGCTCAGTGCTAAGGGTGCGATGCATCTCACCTACTACATGCAAAAAGTGCGATGCATACTAGAAAGCCCTTCTGTAGGGTACGATGAGAGAGAGAAGACAAATGGAAGAGGCAGTTGGCTAGGTGGAAACCCAAAGAATCTTCTAGAAACTGCCCATTTGACACTTGTCTCTCTGAATTCGCCAGAGATGAGTAAGAGATCATGAAATCTCCAAGTGGAACAAATAACTATCAGAGAGATGACACTAATCAAAATCCCAGAAGCTGACTCACCCACCTGCAAACATCTATATATGGATCCCTCATCCTAGAGATCCAAAGGCTAGAATTTTGTATTTTGTAAGGAAGTGATGTTGGTTTCTCTGTGCAACATTGTATTGTTGGGTGATCTAAGCTTTTCATGAGGTAAAGGGGGCTTTCATGCTGGGAGAATGGCGTTGGGTCAGACCAATGGGTTGTAATCCTCTCTTCTACTACTTCTATCAATAAAGCTATTTGAGTTTTCCTCCATATTCTTGTATATCTCTGAATATTGTGTTGATATATGCATTTTTATGGTTAATATACATTTGATCCTATATTGTTTATGGTTATAGATCTCTATGCTTTGATGGTATTATGCTGCTTTGACTCTACAGGTGTTCTTTGAAGCGGGACAAGTGAGGAAAGAGTGACGAAAGCTCTATCAAGGGAGAGAGGAAACAAGCAAGGAGCCAAGTGAAAGATTGAGTTTCGTACTCTTTGCTTCTCTCTCATCTATCTCTCATAAAGGAAAACACAAGTGACCTTAAATTGTTTGTTTCTAAGATAGCTACCCATCTTAGTGGGACTAGCAGCTCTGAATGGACACTAGTTTTCCCGATAACACCTATATCCTGAGACCTTGCTTTCTTTCTGTCCCATTTTCCTTTGTTCTTTGCATTACCTCTCCATTCTAGCTTCATCTCAATTATGTGCTTCGATTGTTCATAACAATGCCTTAGCTTCTATATGGACTTCTCTAAGGATCTAGGCTTATAGAACTCAATTTTATCTTTAAATGCAACTTGTAATCCACTAATGAACTTCTGAATCTTGGCCTTCTCCTCCGTGAGATAAGGCACATACCTCAATAACTCCAAGAAATTACTAGTGTACTCATCATCTGTCATGGATCCCATATTTAGCTCATAAAATTCTTTCACCCTATCATCAAAGTATCTCTTTGACAAATACTTCTTCTTGAAGAGCCATTCAAACTCACCCCAAGTCAAATCCTCTTCATGAATACATATGACATTCTTCACATCTTCCCACCAAATCTTTTCTTTACCTTTGAGACTGAATGTAGCCACTCTAGATTTCATATTCTCTTAATAGTCATGCAATCTAATGAATTTCCTCATTCCAATCAACCATGCCTCTACAAACTGTAGTTTCTTCATCTCTCCATCAAATATAGGTGGCTTTGTTTTCTTAAACTCATATGGTAAATATCCCCTATCACTCCTCTTGTAAGTATGATAAAGATGATGATCATGATTCCTATCTAAATCAAAACTAGAATAATACATGTGTCTATCCCCTCTTCTATCTGGATTGTCCAACAATCTGCCATCTCTGACTGTGTCATTTCTATTTGACCTATGACCACCATGTGACCTACTTCCATATGCCTTATTAGTTCTATCCTCTTGTTCATAGATAATCTGACGTGGTCCCTATCACTACAAATCTGATAAACTCTAAAGTATCAATGCATTTACCTCTACTTGTTTCTCATGTGCCTGCATGATTCTGTCATTATTTGCCTTACAACTTCTTATCTCTTCCTTTAATCTTCTCAATGTAACTGCTAAATCAGAAGAGTTTCCAACAACATACTTCTGCTTGGATTCATAGCGAGAGTCTTTGTAGTCAACCATCTTGCTAGCCACTTGATATTTCTTCCTGCAAAGTATATCATGTTAGCTAAAAAAATCACAATAAACCAACGTACCTTAGCATATCATGGGGAGGATGCCTTGTCTTCAAGATCAACAAGTTAGTGTGATACATGTATAACATAATCATGACAACATATAAGAACATAACATCTAAGCATATAACCATGCAATCATCATTCTAGCTAGGGTCTAGTCATCAATGCATGACCTTAACAACAACACTCACCACGACCTCATGCATGAAAACAACCACTACATTACTGTAAACATGACCACATGCAAACATGAACATGCATAAGCAATACGTAATAAACTACACAATTCCTAAACATGTATGATAAATCATGAATGAACGATACTTGAAACCAAAGCTATAAGAATGATAGATGCAACCAAGCATACAAGAATGTAACCAAACATACTACAACGATACATGTAAGTGACATAAATCGACATGTAACCAAACATACACCCACAACAATGCATCCCATAGTAAAACAAATCAACTCTACATGACGACATCACTACCACCATGAACAACATCATGTGAATGCAATAAGCACATGGAATTCAAGTGTGAGAGACACACATGCAAATAACATGCATGCATGACCAACACATAGCCCATCCAGTCCAAGGGGTGAACCATGCTCTGATACCACTATGTAACACCCTCCTCCCACATCTACCCAAGCAACCGACCAGTCGAGGTAAACATGCGATGATAGGCCACTATGATATGATTCGACCTCCTATGTCACATTAAGGAAGTGGAAAAGACATAAACACACCATACAGACATTCAACATCAGATTCAGGTCCCTCGAGAATCAATCCAACAATTTAGACAGCTTTCCCTTGTGTCCCACTGAGATTTTGGACAACCTAAGCCTTGGTCACTCTCATGTTATAGGCATGACAACATCCAAAAACCTAGAGTCGTTCTCACAAGTTTCCCTGCTAGTGTCTAGAGACTCATTTAGTCAGTGTTATGCCAGCGTCCCCAGGATTTGAGCCACTTTTTCAAACCCAGAGCCCAAGTCACTGCCCAGAATTGAACCATCTCTTCTTAACAGTAAAAAAATATGGAAATGACAGTATTGAAGAAAATGCTTGTTTAAGACCTTGATTGGACCCCTACTAGCCATGACAAGCATTTCAGCAAACATATCATGAACATGTAAACTACATGTGTAAATAAGATTTCTAAGCATAGGGGTCTCATACTTAGATGAGAATCACTAAGAACCATTGATGCCTCAACACATCAACTGTCATTCCATCCATTAGGTCATAGATATATTGTTCATTCAATTACAAGTAAAAAGATAATGAAAGCCATACATGGTTATTGTCATAAAACACATACATAACCAAGTTACATAATAGTAGCATCAATACTCTTGAAAGTACAGCCACATAGACCACATATAATCCATCAAAATGATCATATAAATAGAAGGAGAAATAATTTTTCATTAATAATGCAAAATCCAAACTCGGGATGGGACTTCAACATTCCACCTGACCGTACAATGACTGAGCCAAATCTCTCTTCGACCATTCACCCTCGTGCCATATTCCAAGCATGAATGTGGGATCTCATAGAACACATCGATCAAAAATCATCCAGGGCTTCCAGAGGCCATCCACCTCAACCCATCAAACAATGATTCCACCTCATGGTCGAACATCAGATAACCATCATCAGATTGGTCTCCATCCAAGCCTTCCAAGGCTTCTAGAGCATTTGTTCTAACCAAGGCTTCCAGGACTAGTAACTAAACCCATAATTATCGTCCGGCTTCACGAGTGTTTATCTAGCCAAGGCTTCCAAGACTAGTAACTCAACCCACCAAGGGCTTCCAGAGAATTTTTCCAACCAAGGCTTCCAGGACTAGTAACTCAACCCAAGCTGTTATAGGGCTTCCAGAGCATTTATCCATCCAGGGCTTCTAGGAACTAATAACTCAACCCAAGCTAAGGAAACATGAGAACTGGCTAAAAACCAACAATGAAAGTAAACTCACAATCACCATGGCTATCTAAGAAATGGCAAGGCTAGGCAATCCACTGTCAATCCAGGAAATCCCCCATGCCAATGACAGATCATGACCAAGAATCCACATGCATATGCCATGCATGCCAAAACTCGTAAAGGAAACATACATGTAACTTGGTAGCTGCAAGAAAATCTGATGCAATTGTTGATCCCGATGCCCTCTTGCTCTTTCTTGCTCTTCCTTTTCCTTCTTGCTCCAAGAATCCAAGTATGCAACACCCTCCAAGAAAACTAAGTCTCCAAGAGTATGAGAGAGAGAGAGAGAATAGTGAGAGATCTCCAAAATTGAACTGGAAAAAGGTTACCAACTCATCCTCAGAAACCTTTTTATGAATGAGGGCTCCATTTTCTTAATTTTCCATTATTTTCCATTTTTTTCTTCATTTTTCCTCCTCACATGCAACATGTGACCTTTCACCTCCCTTTTCTCCTAATTTCCATTATTTTCATAAATAAATGTGCCAAAACGCCATTTTTCCTTTCGAAAGCCTTAGCCGCTGCCTTTGCCAATTTCCTTAACCATAAACAATCACAAGTGATCCCTATCACTAGGATTTTTCCCAACATTCAGATTGGAATAAGTGTCCCATCATCCTGGTTATTATTTTGCCTTTATTAACTTTTATTACATGGAATTTTCACCAGGGTTGTTACATATTTGGTCTCCAGGGAATCTGAATGCATTGATAAAAATGGTGATTGTTGTAATGGTTGATATGGTCCAAATGGAACACAATGAATGAGTTTGATCCAATATAGTGATGTAGTGATTGATATGATTTGTGGTCATGGAATGCAATGAATGCATTTTCATTGTGTTGATGTGGCGGAATTATTATTGTAATGGGTAAATTAGTTTTAGCTTCTTGGTGATGTGAGAGTGTGTGAGGCATTGTGCTCCTTCCTAATGAAATCAGAAAACCCTACAATTGGTGCAAATGGGATGACAGCCTAGTCATCAAGATTAATTAGTGTACATTGATGGATCGATGCACTAGGAAATTAATCGTTCTAGTCCATTATTTATGCATTGGGAAAATATTAGCATATATTTCATGTTGCATATATGCTTATTTTTAGAAGATGTGAGTTTTGACAGCAAAGCATATTCTATAGTGTGAGTGGTATATTTTAAATAGAGTGATGATAGCTTTCGAAAAATGGAAATGTGATTGGATTTGTTTTAGAATTATAAAATATAACTATGAACAGAAGGCCATGCAATATATTGAGAATTAAGTGATTAAGAGTTGTGCAGTAATTTAATTGAATCAATCAGAGGTGCATTGATTTTTTCATATTATTGGTACAATCTAGTCAAGTGGTTAGTGATCAATGTGAACGTTGGGAAATATTCTTGAATATGTAAAGCTATAGTTTGATTTTGTGTTAGATAGTGCGCATACACAGTAGGTGATTAGTGAAACAATTGTATGCATGTGCACACCGGTTAGTGAAATGGATCTAGATCAATGTTAGACAACGTGAGATTGAGAGACATGTGGAGTGCATCCTCTGTATGGTGAAAATGGACATATATATGAAGCTAGCAAGTATTGGTAGATGTAGTACCTTAATGTAGCTCTATAAATATTGTTAGTTCTAGTGAGAATTTTTGGTCATGTCATTTGTGCAACAAGGTTAGCATCTCCTTCACTTGAAGTTGATATTCAAGCAAACAAAAGGTGTGAGTGTTGTAAAAAGGTGAAGCAGAGTCTTGTTCACTTAAGAAGGAAGAGTTGAACTATTGCATAGTTTGCACAAGAATTAAGTGTGACTCTTTAATAAGTATAACTAATAAAGATAATTGTTTAAAAAGTGTGAACTGTGTGACACGTCATATATTGATATTCTAAAGGTATATTATGTACGTTTTGGTCCTTTGCAGTTGACAGTTCTATACTCAGTGTGTTGGATTAGTTAATTCATTGTTGCCTAGTGTTTGTATTATAGATGTCACTTATCTAAGCTATGTATGTTGTGATCAGAAGTTGTGTGTTTTGGTGGTATTGGGGGTTGAAATAAGTATGTATTTGTGTGTTGTAAGTGCCAAAAGAGAAGATTGATTTAATTGATTAATGAAATCATATGTATATGTAGTGGGTGGTGCATTTGTCTGTGGTCTGATGCTAACTTGTGAGTAATCTAGTGCACATTGACGGAGCTATTGAGTGTGTGGTGCAATGGCTATTGATCAGAGCTGAGTATAGGAATATTGTTTGAGTCTTGTCATGTTATATACATTGTTGATCCATTCCTTGTATAATATTTGTAAGTTATTGATGTAGTTGTCATACAATTTTTATTTACTACCATGTAATGTAATTCTTGGCTTGAGACCAAAGAATGTTGTTCCTATCCAGTGTATGCACCTTGAGATCCTTGGTGCTGAGTCAGAGCATTGATTTTATGTTGTTGGTGAGGTATATCATTGAGCGGCCTATGAGCTAGTGCATTTGGTAGAGTATGAAATACATTATGTACATGTTGCAGAACATGTTATTGGAGTAATGGATCAAGTGGAATGCTATTTGTCTAGAGCTTGTAGCTGATATTTCAAGCGCTGATTGTATTTTATATGATTGACAGTGTTTTTGAGGGTTTAAATTAATGGGAGGAAAATTCATTGTATGGCTACTTGTACATGCATTTGGTGTATGGTATGTGTTGTTTCCAATGTGGTTTTTTGTGATAAGTCCTAAGATACAAAGAGAAGATTTGAATTTGATGTCACCTGATATGGATCGAGGTGCTACTTGTGTATGAATGTGCTCTTGCAATGATCATGTTACACAAAAATTTGTCACCGTCCCTGTTACCCCTCTCCTGCATCTTGGAGGACTCATTCCGGGACCTACGAGAAGTGACATGACCTGCAAACACTTGCATTGCATTCCCCTGAGCATGAACTTCATTTGCCCTGAAGACATCTCCTGCTAAATACCCATGAAAATAGCCCTTTTTCCATTGGCGCGGTTCCACAGTGCAGCACTCGCACCAATGGGGGAAATCCTCCAAAGAGGACGTGCTAGTTGGCACTCTGTCAAAGATTCGTACTCACGCCAACCATAATCAATGGTTTTTTTTAACAAACCAACAACAAAAGATTCATCCTAACAAACTCCTGGACTGAATCTATCTTGAGTTGGGTGGTTTGGCTTTGGATCTCCATAGAGAGGAAGTGGTTTGCCACCTCTCATGGAAGCTTCTTTAGTGATAAGGCCAATCTCATGATTATTATGGATGATCCCAACTCCCCTTCCTCCATCTATAAAAGGTTGTCCATTTTCCTTGGCAAGCTAGTTCCAGAGTTCCAGAGATTGAGAATTGTCAAGTTACCAAGAGCTTCATGCTGCAAGAGCCTTCTTCATCCCCATAAGGCCAAATCTAAGTAAGGAGATTCTTGTCTAATAACCAAGGAGAGAGAGGCTTGTTCCCATTCACAATAAGCTTTGCAAGACATGTGCTTCTGATCACACAGCCAAAGGAGGATTTGACATCAGAAATATGGTTGTATTCTTCTTTGTTTATTATTAATAGATGACTATTGGTTATGGTTCCACTCTTATTGTTCTTTGTGATGATGATGAGTTATATCCTTTCTGACTGATATATAGTTGCATCTATTGGATTTTATGCTTGTGTTTGTGTCATTCTTTGTATGTGCAGGTGTCCATTCATGAAGATCGTGGGGATCATGATCTGCCGGAGCAAAGGAACATGAGCGTCGTCGCTTCTACAAGCACTAGCGTTGGAATCCAGGTAGGCCCTCATCATTGGTATTTAATTTGCAATTAGGAACTTGTGTGGTAGCGTTGTATCATTGTTGCTAGACCAGATCTGGGCTAGTAGGGATCACCTCTATCCGTAGAGGGGATTTACCTCCTCAACAATTTGGCGACTCCGTTGGGGACTCGGCTTGTTGTTGGATTTGTAAACTTTAGACGGAGCTTGAAGTATAGCCAGATAGCCTTCGAAATGCTATTGCTCTGCATTAGCGAAGTAGATCAATGCCACTTCAGTCAATCTTCAGTTTGGTTTATGAACTGAACAGCTTGGAACTTGTCTTGTTTCTTGGTTGTTTCTTGGTTTTTTCCTGCTTGGTTAGCCTTCTGGGTTGAGTTCTTTTGCTGTTTTTCGTCCCTTGGTGTACCTGGTTACTGTTGGCATAGCTTTGGCTTCCTTTTTTTTTATTTTTGCATAGAAAACTTGACTAGCGCACTTTTATAGCGTTATAGTCGCGCCAATTGGCACCAGTTGCTCATTGACAACACGCGATAATCCTCAAAAGGCGCTAGTTGCAGCCTGACAATCGCGCCAGGCCTGGGAAATTTTGAAGTTTGCTTGGTTTTGAGTCTCCTGAGCTTGGTTTTTGTCCTGGGTACCTTTTTTTAACTACTTGAGTGTGTTGGAGTCTTGTTTGACTGGCTTTGATCTTTACCCTTTGGGTGTTTGCCTTTTTCCATCGATTTCACATTTCTAGCCCTAGGGCATCTAGTGGCTTTGTGTGTCGAGCCTTCCTTAGGTGTTTTTGGTCTTCTATTGGTCCAGTCGACTCTCTGATTGCTCCCTTGCACTTGTTTGGTGGTTTTTAATCGTTTTATTGTGTTATTTGAGTGACTTGTCTCTTTTTCACTTGAATTCTGCTTTGTTTCGCTTTGGGCCTAGATTACACGGCTCATCGGTGTCTTTGGGACTTTTCTCGTTATTTGAAGGATTGCTTTGTGATTTAGGGATCTGAATGTGCTTGTATTGAGTGGAATTTGTTTGTTATCGTTTCTCAAAGTTTGTTTAGTGCATTTTGCCATCAACATAAAAGAAAAAGATCTCTTTTGCTTTGCATTAGTTAATGTGAATTAGAGCTTTTCATTGTTATTAGTGATTAGTGACTTTGAAGAAAAGTTTGTTAATTTCCATTAGCTGCATTAGAGATATTGTTTGTTGTTTTGTGATCGTTTCATTTGTGTGAAAGCTCTCAAACTCTCTCATAGTTAGCATTCATCGAATGAAATGATATATTTTGGCATATAGTTTGCATTTAGGAAATTTTGAGACATTACATACGGTAAGGCCTGAAAACTGAAACATAATACAAGATCAACTTTAAAATGAACTGAATGAATCTAACAATGCATTGGAACATAACGCACTTTTTAGAGGTCTAGGCTAGAGACGTGCTCCGGCGTCGTTAAACCTAGTCACTTTTGTTTTCACTCAAGGTTGGGTGATTCCTCCTTTTGTGACTCAATAGTGGTCTAGTATGGACTTGTGCTCCCATGTACCGTCGAGTATATGGGGAGACCCCACTAGGTTATCATCCTTTATCCATAGGAAGCCGTGTTTGCTGCCTTACGACCCGTAACGCACCAAACACAACATTTGGGAAGATTGACTATCGTACGGAAAGTCCTTGGTTTTCATACGATTGCCAAGGTGTATATGTAGTTTTATGGATTGTCTGGTAAACCCTTTGCCTAGTTCTCCAGAGTAGTCACTTTTGATCCTTTTCAGACTCCCTAAAAGAAAAGGTTCATCTGAGAATTTATCACTTCGGGCTCATTAAATATTCGAAGGCGACTAGAGTCATCTTTTTGTCCTTTTCTCGACTCTTTAAAGATGAAAAGGTCAAGTTATGTCCTTGTGTCTTAAAATTTATTCGACCACATTCACATTTACCTTGTTAGATATTGTTTGCGTTAGTTTGAGTAGGGTCCTTTCTCATTAGTTTGCCTAGGATTTTTGAATCGAATCATCTTGGCGGAATCATCGATCCCGTCTCCCGTCCCAAGTGACCAAGGGTCTCCTTCTTCTACTGCTCCTGAGACACCGGTTGGTAGTGGTACTCTCCCTGTTATTCTGAGTATCCATCCGCTGAACTCTCGTGCTCCAGAAGACGATTTTGCTAATTTACATTGGAACCCTCTTTGGGAGCCTTCCAAAGAGGATACTCCTTTTACTCCTACTGGTGTTTCGGTCCCAATGTCTTCCTCTGATATGGATGGCACATCTCCCATCGCAAGTGAAACACCCGTTGTGACGAGTGTTGAAACTCCTATCTCGATCGAAACCCCACCCTTTAGTGTCACCCCTCTCGGTGTCACATTTCCCTTATGCTATAGGGCTTTGAGGGATGTTATGGGTTCTAGGAACTCCTCCTTGGGTACTATGTGGGATCGCAACATCACTCCCACTTCGGGATCTTTCATTCCTCAAATTCACAATACAGTTGTCACTTCAATCCCAACTATTCCGACTATCTATGTAGCTTCTTTAGCACCTGTTGTTAGTGCCATTACGACATCCTCGATTATAACCACTGTTGCTGGTCTGTCTCACGGTTCAGTAAATAGTGGCCAGTCGGTGCCTACATTCGGAGTTGTCGATCCTATAGTTAGTGCCCCACCTTCTTCTGGTTCCATTCCAGCAGGGGGGGCATATGATCAGTGTTTGCAAAATGTCCAGAATGCGGGCTTGCAAGGTCCATTTCATTATTATGATCCTGTAGGACATCATCTTTATCTTGGATCCTTGCCATCTCAGCCTGTGGTTGAGGTCTCAGTCCCATTAAACATTTCTTGGGGTACCACTCATTATGGTGGTGGCCAAGCACCTCCTGCACATCAAGGACCACCTTATCAAGGTCAGTCGTCTTACACTCAACCTTCTTATGGGCAGCAGTATTACGGGCAATCTTATCTAGGGCAACTTGGAGGCCCACAAGGACAACCCTTTCAGGGACAACCTTCGACCTATGGTAGTCCATCTTTTACTTATCTTGGGCAACCCTCTGGAAATCCAGGACAACCTTATATGCAACAAGGACAACCTGGGGTCCAACAGGGATACCTTTCTAGGCAACCCTTTGGAAATCCAGGACAACCTTATATGCAACAAGGACAAGCTGGGGTCCAGCAGGGATACCCTTCTGGCCAACCCTCTGGGAATCTAGGACAGCCTGAGATCCAGCAGGGGTACCCTTCTGGGCAGGGTGGTCAGCCTTACGTACAGCAAGGCCCACCCACTATCCAGTTTGGTCAACCGTCTGGACAAGTTGGTCAACCTCAAGGACAACCAACCGTCCAGTCTGCTCAGCCATCTGTTCCATCAGGACAACCCTCGGTTGTGTAAGGACAACCCAACACCCAGCAAGATCAACCTTCTGGGCAAGTGGGTCAATCTCAAGCTCAACCAAGACAACCTTCTGGCTAGATGGCCCAACCCCAATCCTCTCAAGGACATCTTTCTGGGCCTGCTCAACCGGGCATGCAAATGGTTGTTTCTTCTCAAGCTCCACCCGGTTTCTAGCCCCAAGCTGGGCCCCAGACCCAAGCTGGTCTTTAAATGCAAGTTGGGTTTTAGTCTCAACCTTCTTATCAAGTGCAGCCTGGTCCCCAGGCTCAATATAGAGCCCAGCAACCTTATGGTCTCTAGCCGTCCCAAGGGCAAGCTCAGTTTGCCCTGTACCAAAATTATCAACAAATGCAGGTAATGCCTTATCAGAATTACCAGCAACAGTATGTTGCTCCTGCAGGTCAAGTTGGTAATTAATAGGGTGCTGGGGGGCAAATCAAAGGTCAGCCATCCAGTTATGGCTATAACTCCTATGGACAAAATCCCTACGGATAGAACCCCTATGGGCCAAGTCCGTCTGGAAAAAATCAATGGGGGCAACCAACAACTGGTTGGAACCCTGGTGCTACCCCTTACCCACGGCCACAGATGTCCTTCAATCCTTAGTTACCCTTCTTAGCAACATTGGAACTGTTGGATGTGTCCAAATTGACTAATGATCCTATCCTTCATAATCCATTCTGGCCACCAGTTCCAACCAAGATTCTCGGTGATTGTCCCAAATTCGATGGCAAAGCCAGAGAAGGCCCCCAAGCCCACATTATGACTTATCATCTCTGGTGTTTGTCAAATTCGTGGCTTGATGATTCAATCTGGCTCCACCATTTTCAAAGGACTCTCACTGGCTCTGCTGCTAAGTGGTATATTGAGCTAACTCACGGATCCTTTCAAGATTTTAACTCGTTGGCAATGGCATTTCTAACTCATTTTCATTTGCAAATTCGGTATGAGACGGGAACGCATCTCCTCACGTCTCTTAAACAGGACACGACCACGCGCATATCCGATCATATACATGAATGGAGACGGCATCGTCATTTGATTAAGTTCTGGATTCCTTACCAGCTCCTAACTGATTGGTTTACAACCTCCTTTGTCCCTGTGATCGTACGGGACATTGCTATGGGGGCATGCATAACTGAAGAGCAGGCTATCGCACGTGCTCAGTACCTTGACTTGGTTTATTCCCAGTCCGGTACCCTATATGATTATTTGCCTAATGCCCCGAGGCCCAGAACGTCCAAGACTCCCCCAAAGCCATCCATTGACGGTGTCATTGGATCTGTAAATCCGTCCTCTAAGAAATCTTCTGTGAACCCTGGGAAGCAAAAGTCGAATGCTTTGAATGAAAATACTTCTCAGGCTGTGTCTAATTCTGAAAATACTTTCGAGGTTAACACCATCCAGTCCACCACAGTGGATAAAGCCTCGAAAGGGAAAAAGAAGGGAAAATGGAAAAATAAATCTGATCAACCCAAGCAGGACTCCCCTAAACCTCCACCCGAGGAAGGAGCCAAACGTAAACCCAAGTATCCTTGTCTTATCTGTGACGAGGATCACTGTTGGGTCCCTATAATACTAGTGATTACCCCATTACTATTGTAGTTATACCCCTTATTAATATTGTTGTGCCCCTATTGCCCCCATATTGTTATTACTGTGCCCCATAGAAT
>APFE030852986.1:35012-46512 GCA_000404065.3 Pinus taeda | reverse complement strand
TTTAAAATAAATAATTATTAATAATAAGGATTGAATATTAGAATATTAGCATTACAATATTAATGTCAAAAAGGAGATCATTTTAGCAATATAGTTTGTGTATCATATTACTTTATTTTTTCTTTCAGTCTCTTTGTGATGTAATAAATATTTTTTTGTATGTCAATGTCATGATGACTATGAATTGTGTTAATATTGATATAATTTTATAAAGAAGGAAAAGTAGTATTAGAGAAAGTTAAGATTTCTTTAATTGTTGTAGATGCATTGATGAAATCACTAATGTAAATAAATGTAAGTTGTGTTATGGGTCTATGGACCTTATGATATATAGAAATTATCTTGCTGTTGATTTATTCTCCCTTATGCTCTTACAATATATATTACAAGTGAAAGAATCTTAAGATAAACTTGTCACACATCTTAGGATGTTGTAGTAGAAAAATAATAATTATTGAACATGGAAATAAATAATTATAAGTGAAGATTAAATATGCAATTAGTTTAGATAATTATGTTAAATAATAATTAATTATCAATTATTATTTATAAAAGAAATAAAATATCATATTAATATAATTTAAATAATTACATCTATATTAAGTAACCATTCAATTAAAATTAAGTTCATTTATATTAAAAAAATAAATCTTTTTTAAATCATCTAAAATTAAATTTATCAAATACCACAAAAAAAATCAAATCTATAAAAATACAAAGCTATAAAAATTCAAATCTATAAAAAATTCAAATCCATAAAAATTTAAAGAAAACTTTGTATATGGCTACTTTACTCTAAAAGAAGAGTTCCTTCAGCGAGTTCTTTTTCCTTCCACGAGTCATATGAGCTCTTCAGGTTCCTTCCAACTCTCCTCACCACGCTGACTATGCGTCATTGGTAACTCGACTCTTCTTCTAGAACGAGGCTCCACATGTTCCTTCTCTAAGTAGTTGCGTTATCCGAAGTCCAGGCAACTCAAGACAAACGTACTACCAGCAACCAACAAAGAAAATTGATATTTTGTTTGTGAAAGTATCTAGGGATATAACTATACTGAATTTTAGAATATTTTGGAATCTGTAATTGAAAGAGAGATTAATTCTTAACATATTTTTTAAATAGTATGAACAAAAATTCTATTTTTTTTAATCAAAACAATAAATACTGAACAATAATTTGTTCAAACTTTAATAATACTGCATCAGAAATCACAAAACTAGAAATGAGAATCTTCTGAATCTTATTGCTCTGAAATGTAATTTTCATTGAACTTAAAAAAGAGCACATATTGCATAAAGATCTAATAACAAGGAATTTGATATTAGATAAAAATTAATATCTAAAACATGATTATGTATCTATCCATGTGAACACAAAAACAGTGTAATATGCATAAGCTAATTTACCAAATATTACAGCAAAATGAAAAAACCATTTTTCTCCATCCAATTTCAAAAATGTTGCATATTACGAGAGATATTTTTCTTGGATCTCCAAGATTTAGATGGAATTGTGAATCTATCATGCTTCTGTGATAATATAGAAGTATCCCCTAATGAATTTAAGTATCCCCTAACGAATTTATCAAGGGGTCCACCCATGATGGAATGATAAGGACCCATTATAAGCCATTTGTGAGTCCATTGATTTAGCCTATTCTCAAATTGGTTGAGCCGAGATTCTAAGCCATTTGTGAGTCCATTGAGTCAGTCTATTCTCAAATTTGTTGAGCTGAAAGGCCTTCATTCTACAACTTAGTTCATTCTCTACAACTCAGTTCATTCTACAGTTGAGTGTGTGATTGTCCTTCCATCATCAAAGTTGGAATTTTGTTCATGTCCACCAAAATTAAAATATATAAATAAATTTGAAATAAATTATAATTATTACCAATATTTAAATGATATTTGCTCATATCAAAGTTGAAATTTTACTCATATCCACCTCATGTATATATATATAATGTTTGCTCATATCCACCAAAATAAAAAATAAAAATAAAAATCCAAAAAAAATAACTATACCAAACACTTAAATAATGTTTATTCATTAAAAAAAAAGTGCACTTGAAGAAATAGATCTCTCTCTACTCATATTAGATCCATATTTAAAATAAATGTATGCTAGTCAATAATCCAATTTCAGTTCCAGTCCCTTATACAATAATTGCTTGGTTTAAATCTGAAACCTAAATATGTAAAACCATCGTGTCCCACTGTTCAGTGTTGATGTTTAAAATACTGGAAAAATCCTCTGAAACGTAATGCAGTTATAGGAGGAGATTGTGTTCAACAAATTGGATTTGAAACTAATAATAAAAATATTGAATCAAGATGAACAAAACATTTTGTAATACCTATTTGACACCTGATTGACACTAATACAATTTTAAATTATTATTTAAAAAAAGTTATTGTAAACCATTAAAACACAACCATGCTAAGGGTTCGAATCTGATGTAGGTGTTTAAATTTTTTGTTAAACCTTAAGTTCAATTTGTTGTTTTCTTAAATATTATATTTGTTATATTTTTCTTAAAATTTAATATATTTAATATTTAATTAAGGAAAAAAACAGCCAACATTTTAGTTTATTGAATTTTTTAATTAAGTTAAAAGTGACCATAACTAAAGCAAGACCTAGACTAGCCTAATTTTGAATTAAACATTTTATTTTACTTTATTTTTTCTACATGTATATACTCTCTTATGGTATTGACCAATGGAATGACCCCACGTATCAAATTGCCTTGCACATTCTTCATCACCACCTTAATCTAGTGTTATTTCACGTCGTTATTTTTAAATTTTTAAACTAGGCCTTCCACATTCTTCATCATCATCACCCTAATCCAATCTTATTTCAAATCGTTATTTTTAAATTTTTAAACTAGCATTTGCACCAGATGTTGCAAAGAAAACGCCGTAAGGCAATATAAAAGGAACTAGTAGCTTGAAGTGTCCTGTAAAATCGATGCAATCTCTACACATCATTATAAGTTTCAAAATTATATATTTACAATGTCCAAGATCTTTCAATCAACATTTATTACCATGACAACGAACAATATAAAGACATGGAAAATGGGCTTGTGATCACCCTATGAGGACACAAATGAGAATGTTGAAGGTACTTTCCTTGGAAACAACTTTTGAATGGTGCTAGATAATATCTACAATAAACATATGATAGATATTGTATAAAAATCAATATTGGAAACAAGTTACAATTCTAGTCAAAATCAATGTATCTATCTATCTATGTTTATTTTATATAAAGACTAAAGTCTTGATAAGTCGAGTTGACTGTTAGGCATGGATCTCTTGATCTTGCACAAAATTTTGTATAAAATACCATAGATGTTGTAAGCCATTGTTGAGGGAGGGGGCACATGGCAAGAGGCACAAGAAATATGATGGCTTCTTCAATGTCCCAAGCATTCTTGCAGCAAACTGCATTGTGATGATCTCCATTATCCAATGATGTCCATGTGATTTGAGTACAAGAAAGTTAGAAGTGACCATCTAGACTATTGTGATAGCAGTAAGAATCCTCCAAACAAATATCCCACCAAAACCAATTACAAAGTTGTCCCATCATAAAGAAATATATACATAATAACATATATTAAACAAGAGGGCATGGGTCCAAGCATCACACCATATAGAAATAGGAAGCAAAGTACCAAAGTACATTCAATTAGCCTAAAAATTTTCACCACGGATCTTGGTCCTTTGCCTTCTCTAGAAGGTACGATCTTGAAAGGTCTTATTCATCTCTAATACATAACCAAAATCCACGCATTGGAGTTAGAAATAAGAACATGGTCACAATTCACCCTCAACACTAGCATTGATCTTTTTCCCAATTCCTTCCTCTCCAATGCCCAAATGAGGATGGGGATGTTGCAGCCCAGGCAGTCTCAAACTTGGGTATGAGGTACAGATCATCATATGCTTTTTTCTTTTGTGGATCAAATAGATTATCATAAGCCTGATTTATCTCAGAAAAAAGGTCAGTGGTTGTCTCAATCTATCGCAGAAGCATGACATCAGGGTGGTTGTTTAGTCAATTTAGTGTCCTAAATTGCTTGCATAAATTATCAAGCGAGGTTTGTAAGCTGATGAAGTGTATTGCACTATATGTTCTTAGTTAACCCTTCTTACTTCGTTGTTTTGTATTTTTATATTGTTTTGTGGGTTTCTGTTCTTTGATTCCTAACGATGTACAATCTGAACTATGAGAAACTAAATCTAAACTTCCTAAAGGTTAACCAAGAGCTGAAACTAGTCAAAATCTAATTTAAAGAAAGGAACAATGGAGCATCTGTCCTATCTCGCCATTAATCCTAAGTCATGAATCTAATTCTTAAAATTAAGGGCGAAGTTGTAATGCATGTTGAAATAAATAGAGAGAATGAAATCAATTGAAGTACTTCTAGTTACTCTAACCTTCAATTTTGAAATATAACCTTCTTGAGATGGGATACAAGCAACTTTCTGTACTTAATGATCTAGAGAACTAAATGAAACATGAAAAAGGTAACTGATTGATTTCAACCATTGTGTGAAGTGAATGTTTAACCATTTAGTTTAGTATGAGTATCAACTTGAAATGGTGATAAAAAAAAAAATTCATTAACACAGTGGATTGACAAATCTATCCTAGAAAATAAATAACAAAATAGTGAGTAAGCTAGACAACAGTGCATTCTCATTACTTCAACCTTACTATGTTTACAAACAAAATCGTTTCCTTTCATGAAATGTGTTGGAAGAACAAGACTGCACAATTGAATTTTAACATTATGCTATTGTTCAAAACTAAAATAAATCAACTTAAGTTAGAAATACTACTAAAAGGAAATAATGAAATTAAAACTAAATAGGAAAAGAATGGAAAGAAAACCTACTTCAGTGCAGGGGCTCTCTGCAACTGATTGGGTTGAGCTACTAACTAATTGAAAATGCTCTCTTAAATGATCATTGGTCAACACACAACTTATATTATAGAAAAGAATGAAGTCCCAAAATACAAAGCTGGAAGTCTGAACTTAATACATAAAATTCTCTGAACCCCCTTCGGTTCTGTACAACCAGCATTTAAAAGGAAATAATCATAACTGTCTTTGAGGAAAACTAGCTACAGGTGGCTCATACGTATGACAACAAAATTGTGTAAATGTTTGATCAGCTACAGGTGACTTAAATTCGAGCGAGATGTTGGCAAAATAACCATTAACACAGGTGGCTAATCCAAGTTAATGCTTACAACAAAACTATTAGATTTATTTATTAACCATGAAAAAGAAAATGAAGAGTCCTATTGCATCCGGGCATCATATGTTTGACTCCACCTTTGACTCTGACCTTGAGCTTGCTTTCTTGTCAATCTGGGATGAGTGAATAGGATAGAATCCTTGTGGAGACGATTCTAGAGATGTCCATGTGGATGGATTCTTCATTTGACACCTGCAACTTGCCAGACCATGGAAGTAGCTACAGAATACATAGTTAGCTGCAGAATAGGCTGTGTTCTATAGCTAATTTGCATAAATTTATTCTAATAGCAAAAAAATAAAAATATAACATGTCAATCATTTAATGCCTTCCTTAAGACAAAACCTATCATTTATCCTTGATTGGGATCTGTAATCTTATGAAAAAGCAAGGGAAAGAGGTGATAAATGTTGAAAATAGCAACAAGAAATGCTAAAAATAGAAATGTTATAAATAACATTGCTATAAATAGTATTTCAGGTACCAGTGTTGGAAATAGCAACAAGGAATGATAAAATAGAAATGCTAAAAATAGAATTTCAGGATATATTCCAATTTTAATTAGACCCTGAATTAAAATTTGAATTTAGTCTCACTAGCTGTTTGAAAAATAATTAATTAATTCATCTTGAGTTAATTAGTTGGAGAAAATCAAACAAGAAGTCTATGTGAAGACATGCAACAATTATCCCTTTGATTGAGGAAGTTATCCCTTAATTAAGGAGATCATGATGAGTTGTACTTTGAGTTGTAATTAGTTAGCTCAATTAGCTGAGTTAAGTCTAGTTAGATTAGTTCCAACAGTTTTTGGAACTGATTGTGAGTTCAGTTAGTCAATGCATGCATGCATGCAACTAGTGTACTTCAAATAATTGAATATTCTCTCATAAATAACTCATGCATGTCAGTTCAGAAAGAGACCTAGTTGAGATTAAAGGAAGGGACAATGTACTATCAGTTGGAGGAACTTTCTTATATAGGAAACTCATCCATGCAGAAGGAATTATCTACTTCAGGATTGCGTAGTTAATTCAGAGGTCAGCGCAGTGTGCGAGGTGAGAATCACACAGGTTGCAGTTGGAGGACCCAGGATAAATTGTGCAAGGAAATAGGAGGTTTGGAGGACTAAAGGAAGGCATATGTGTTGTATATTCTGTCTATGATCAGCATTGAGGGATTGTACTGAGTGTTGGATAGCTTGTGAGCTAAAGCTTTGTGTAATCCTGAGATATTTCCACTTGTAAGATAATACAAATAGTGGTGTTTTTAGCTGAGCCTTTCCCTAGAGTATTCTTTTGTGATTCATGTGTGATTGAATCTTCTTCTTTGTCATATGTGTTCTATTTTATCCTGCTCAAAATCGATTAAGCTTCTGCAAATTTGATTGTAGAGGTAGATTAAGTATTTTGCTTTAGTACATTGCACGATCAGTTTAATCTACGGTGAACATTCTATATGGTATCAGAGTTAGCTGATTTGTAGAAATTTCTACATGGTATCAGAGCTAGCTGATCCATAGAGGAATTTCTACATGGTATCGGAGTTGTTAATTATACAAAGAAGAGAATTCAAAGTAACAAAAAAAAAAAATTGGGCCGCGAGTTTGCAGAGCAGATCTAATTTTTTGTGCAAAATTTTTAGAAACAAATAGCAGATCTAGATTCCTTGTGAAAAAATACCCAAATTCAAAAAAACATCTGCTGAAATCGGAGTTCGGATGAGGGAGGTATCAGTGATTTAAAATCAGCTCTTTTTCCAAAACATTTCATGACGGCGAGAAAGATGAAACAGATTGTTGTGCTAGCCAAAAACTTGTATTCTCTTGAGGTTCAAGATGCATGCAAAGCCTTGAGGAGCAAGGCAAATGTTAGAGACTTGGTGGTTGAGAAGGAGAGTAAATTACCGCTCAACATGCAACCCCAGAAGAAGTCTCAGGCAATTGTGGAGGAGGCACAATTGGAGATGCTGAGAGGAGACCGAGTGGAGGCATCCACTCATATAGAGACTTCCAGTAGGGGGAAATTTCAAGCCAAGTGGGCAGAGGGATCACATGCATCCATACCTCTAGGAGTGAGGTGGGGCAATGTGAAGTGATTGTCCCAAAAAGGCTGAAATAGGGGTAGGATCCTTGAGGTCTTGCTACGGGAGCCCCGACGAGTAGTAGCAGGACTAGCTAAGTGGGTAGAGATAGATGCCGATGGAGTGGCAGAGGAAGCTTCAACATCAGAGGGTGTTTCTAGCCCAACAGGGAGGTCATTTGGGATATCAATTACTTACTTCTCAGTAACTGAGTTGTAGTGCAGCAGTGGGTAGCATGATGCAACATGATGAGAGGAGGTGCAGTGTGGATACAGTGCTAGGAGACAGGACCAGCAACAACATGAATGTAGCAGGAGGAATCCGTGTGATTGATGCTGTCAGAGATCAAAGTGGCAGAGGCTAGAGCAGTCAGATATCGAAGGGCATAGAGCTGTAGAGTTTTCAGTCGACAGAGGCAATAACAGTTAGAGACTTTAATGACAGAGGCATCATTCTGATTTAGGTTGGATATTTTTTTGTTTCTACAATTGCTGGAGAAACAACAGTAGGGAGAAGTGTTGCATGCAGAACATTCCAAAGGTTCAGGAATGGGTTCAAGTTGAATGTCTTTCTTGTTGAGAGGGAGTGTTGAAAATAGCAACAAGAAATGCTAAAAATAGAAATGCTATAAATAGCATTTCATGTACCAGTGTTGGAAATAGCAACAAGGAATGATAAAAATAACATTGCTATAAATAGCATTCCAGGATAGATTCTAATTTGAATTAGTCCTTGAATTAAAATTGAGAATCAAAATTCGAATTTAGTCTCACGAACTGTTTGAAAAATAATTAATTAATTCATCTTGAGTTAATTAGTTGGAGAAAATCGAACATGAAGTCTATGTGAAGACATGCAATAGTTATCCCTTTGATTAAGGAAGTTATCCCTTAATTAAGGAGATCAAGATGAGTTGTACTTTGAGTTGTAATTAGTTAGCTCAGTTAACTGAGTTAAGTCTAGTTAGATTAGTTCCAATAGTTTGTGGAACTAATTGTGAGTTTAGTTAGTCAATCCATGCATGCATGCAACCAGTGTACTTCAGATAACTGAACATTCTCTCATAAATAAATCATGCATGTCAGTTTAGATAGAGACCTAGTTGATATTAAAGGAAGGGACAATGTACTATCAGTTGGAGGAATTTTCCTATATAGGAAACTCATCCATGCAGAAGGAATTATCTCTTTTAGGATTGCGCAGTTATTTCAGAGGTCAAATCAGTGTATGAGGTGAGAATCACACAGGTTGCAGCTAGAGGAGCGAGGAGAAACTGTGCAAGGAAATAGGAGGCCTGGAGGACTGAAGGAAGGCATATGTGTTGTCTATTCTGTCTATAAGCAACATTGAGGGATTGTACTGAGAGATGCATAGCTTGTGAGCTAAAGCTTTGTGTAATCCAGAGATATTTCCACTTTTATGATAATACAGATAGTGGGGTTTTTAGCTAAGGCTTTCCCCAGAGTATTCTTTTGTGATTCATGTGTGATTAAATCTTCTCTATTATATGTGTTCTATTTGATCTTGCTCAAAATTGATTAATCTTCCGCAAGTTTGATTGTAGAAGTAGATTAAGTATTTTTCTTTAGTACATTGCATGATTAGTTTAATATACAGTGAAAATTCTACATGGTATCAGAGCTAGCTGATTTGTATAATTTCTACATGGTATCAGAGCTAGCTGATCCATAGAGGAATTTCTACAAGAAAGGTTGTCGAGGAGAGAGTAATTCTGAGGTTCAACATACCCCCACTACAAAATCATTGGATGTCCTCATGAAATTTGCCAAAAATGTGAATTCTTCTTCCCTATTGCATTTGCTGAGACACTTCTACTAGTACATCCAATTTTCTTCTTTTGTTCTTTGAAGTGACTTCCATTCTGGGTTTCTTCATAAGAAGCCTATATTTAAGGTTGATGACTGTTCTATTCAAGCTTCTATTCTTCCTCTTCAACTTCCTATTCTTCTTATACCACAGCCATAGATGCAGAATTTATTATCATGAATAACCTTGTCTAATTTACTTTGTTCCCTCAAGGTTTCATTTTCTTTCTTGATATGTCTATTCAATATCTCTAACTCGTAGATTTCCTATTTGATAGAGTCAATTAGAGGTTCTTGTGGATTGATAGAGGATTTTGGATTAACAAAGGATTCTGGACCCATTGAGGCACTTTTCTTTTCCAGTGATTCTATATAGTCATATATTTGTTTTTGCACTAGGTCTCTGATTGGAGATCTTCCGTTGGGGTTGCCTTCGAAATATTGTTCAGGAGAATTTTGAGGACTGTGTGTAGATGGAACATTATCAGGAGATGGTACTAGGGTTTCTTCTTCTAAATTTATGAACTTCATCCCCTTTGATGATATCTTCTTTACCATACCTCGGAGTCTAGATCTCCATCTAAGTTGTAGAGGATTTATGTTCTCCTCCTTTGTACCCTTTTTCTCCTTTCTTATATCTTCTTTTCTCTTGATTTGTTTCCTAATCTCTGTCAATTCTTTAGAGACTAGCTCTTCATCATTTTTCTGCATTGAGGACTCAAATTTGCTTTGAATGGTTATACCGATCTTCTTTCTCTTACTCCTTCTGACATTATCTTCTCCAGGTGATTCTGGTGCCTCTTGGAAATAGTTTCTTATTAGGAAATTTTCCTAAGTATCTCTATTATTTTCAAATGAAACTCAACCAGTATCCTTACCAACCCATGATGGTACATGGTTGTGTCTATGAATTCTATTTTCTTCTGTACATTTGAAGCCATCTTTCTTAAACTGTTTAGCAGGAAGAAAGGAAGATTGATTTCTTCATTTTCTAGAAAGTTCATCAATAAACGTATATGGTAGACATACATGCACCCAAATATCCCCTCACTGGTAATAAATTTTTGTAATATCAAAAACATGCTTCTCCATTTACTTTTAAATGCTGAAATAGGAATTCCTTTTCTAAACATAGAGTCATCCATACCTAGGTTCCTGAGGATTACTTTCCATGATTCACTGTGGAATTCTTTGTTTTTGAACCATCTTTCACCATGTCTTGGAAGTTTTGTAGCCTCTGTTATGAAGGATTTTGTTACTGCAAACCTAATGTCTCTAATTTTTACTTATGTACCATCAAATGATATAGAAAATTATTTTGTGATCTCTTTGTGAAAACCATCAATTTTTTCAATGAAGTTAAGCCATCTAGCCTTTTGCAGCATTTCCTTGAGTTGTGGGTATCCTTCCATATATTTTGTTCCTACTGGCTTTGTCTTGACAATGAGTCTCATGGATTTTGTTTTGCATCATTTCTTAACCTTCAGAATTACTCTCCTAGTCTATGAAATGGACTGACTGCGAGTATGGTGAAAAAGAACCACGGGTATGCGTGGAATAAGTATATGGTGAGGGTTTGGAGAGACATGGACAAGTTGGTCACGTCGTAGCCATGATTGTTAACAGATGGAGTTATTAGGGACTATTTAGGTACATAGTATGGAGAGTGTAGTGGAGATGTGGTATGATGAAGTTATTATGGGTCATTTGGTATCAAGTATGGAAGATGTGGTAGAGGTGTGGTATGATGAAGTGACAATCAAATCAAATGATGACTTGTTAAGGAGACATACGATTATCCATATTATACATGCCTTATGTTTTTAACTTGTTGCTTGAGATAAATTTTGCATTTTACCTTTAGAACTTAACCTTTCTACTTGATAACTCTTTTGGTGTTGATCCGTAGGCACGTTTTATCATGTTTGGTCTTCAAAACTGGATTCTTCAATTTCTTGCATTCATGATTTATTTGTGAGCTGTACAATTGTGCCAGAGTTGATAAGTACGTTGTAGTTGTAGAATCAAATTAGCTGCAGAATGGAACCAGCTGCAAAATGTGAAAAGAAGGAAAAGTGAAGTACGGTTATGGAATATAAGTGTACAAATGAAATGGAAATGGGTTATGGTAGTGAGATGGAATGAGACTATGAATTTGCAAACTCTGAACTGCAAATGAATGTAGCTTTTTGTCACTACTTATTACAGAAAGGAAATGGAAAATATAGGATGTCAGAAATCTCTGATTTTCACCTTGTATTTTTTGTATAGGTATGCCAATCAATGATTCGTTTCCAAACTCATACAATTTATTT
>APFE030852986.1:12327-34992 GCA_000404065.3 Pinus taeda | reverse complement strand
AAAAGTGCCCAATCTCCTGCTTGAAACTTCTTCTCCTTAATATATTTATCATTCCCTTTAGCCCTTTGTTGTTGCATTATATTGGTTCTTTGAACTGCATATTGCATGATTTCATCAAGCTCATTGAGTTGCTCCAATCTATGTTTCTGTGCCTCTCATAAATCCAGTCCCAATTGGACTGCCATCTTGAAGGTTTTGATTTGAAACTCTATAGGGAACAGGACTTGTTTCCCATAAACAAGTTCATAGGGTGTATGTCCCATTGTGTTCCTCCATGTAGTTCTATAATCCCATAAGGCTTTAGGAAGCCTTTCTAGCCAATCTGTTCTATGTAGATGCATAGTCTTAGTGAGAATTTCTTCAATCACCTTATTTGTAGATTCACCTTGACCATTTTCTTGTGGATGATAGGGGGTAGATTTCCTATGTTTGATCTTGTAATCTTCCATGAGACTCTTCACCATTTTATATGTAAACTGATATCCCTGATCTGTCACAATTTATCTTGGAACACCAAAACGAATGAAGATATCCTCAGAAAGAAAATTAACTACAGATTTTTCATTAGCAAAAGGTAATGCTTTAGCCTCTACCCATTTAGTGACATAATCAATGCACACCAATATATACTTCTTTTTCTTAGATGGGGGATTAATTGGTCCAAAAAAATCCAAGGCCCATTTTTCAAAAGGTTCAATGAGTACCTGAATTTGTAGTGGAATTTCAATTGAAGAAGCAGGTTTGCCTACCCTTTGGCAATTTTCACACCCCTTGACATATTCTTTGGCATCTTTGAGGATGGATGGTAAATAATATCCTAAAGAAAGGATTTTATAAGCTACCCTCTTGTCAGCAAAGTGTCCACCACACAGTTCATCATGACATGCCTTAAGAATCTCAGGCATTTCATCTTCCCTAACACATCTTCTGATCATGAGATCCAGACCTGTTTTATACAATTCATTAGTGATCTATGAGTATATTGCACTTATTTGAATGATTTTTCTTTTCTCTCTAGGAAACAAATGTGAAGGCAATTTCCCTGTGACTAAGTAATTGGCAATATATGCAAACCAGTGGGTCTGAGTAGTCACTGCAAAAAGATATTCATCAGGAAACTTATCTTTAACTGGAGTGTCATCTTTGATATTTTGAATACTGGACAAGAAATCAGCAACTGTGTTTTGTTTTCCAGGTCTATCTAGCACAGTAATATTGAATTCTTGCAAGAGTAATAGCCATCTTGTAACTCTGCTATTAGTAATAGGTTTATTCGTTAAGTATCTAATTGCAGAGTGGTCTGTATGAACAAAGGTTTCATAGCCTGTTATATAATGTCTGAACTTATTGATAGCATGAACAATAGCTAAAAATTCCTTTTCAGTTAGAGTATAATTTAACTCGGTGGGAGTCAAATTATTACTTATATAGTAGATGGCATATGGAATCAAATCTTTTTGTGTTAATACAACTCCCAGAGATATATTTGAAGCATTTGTTGAAATGTGAAAAGGTAGTTTCCAATTTGGACCTCTCAAGATGGGTGCTTCAGAAATTCTTACTTTTAAAGTCTCAAATGCTAACTAGAAATTAGGATTCCAATTGAATTCAAAATCCTTGGTGAGTAATTTGAAGAGTGGGGATGCTATTTTAGTGAAATTTTCTATAAATCTTCTATAGTATCCTATAAATCCTAGAAAAATTCTAACATCCTTTTGAAAATTTGGAATTGATAATTTAGAGATGACTTCAACTTTAGATTTATCAACTTTAATTCCATCTTGTGAAATGTGATGTCCTAAAACAATTCCTTCTGTAAACATCATAAAATATTTTTCATGGCTTAGTGAAAGGTTTGCTTCCTTACATCTTTTAAGAACGTTTTCCAAGTTTTCTAAAGCTTCTTCAAATGTATTCCCATACTCTGTAAAGTCATCCATATATACCTCTACACAATCATGTATTATATCATAAAACATTCCTAGTACTGCTCTTTGGAATGTTGCAGGTGTATTACATAATCCAAAAGGAAGTACTCAGTAGGCATAGGTTCCCCATGCACAAGTAAATGTGGTTTTATATTGATCTTCAGGTGCCACCTGAATCTGATTATAACCACTAAAGCAATCCAAGAATGAGAAATACTTCTTACCTACTAATGTATCTAACATTTGATCTGTAAAGGGAAAAGGAAAATGATATTTAAGGGTAGCTTTATTCAATTCTCGATAATCAATGCATACCCTCCATTTACCATTCTTTTTAGGTACAATAAATAAATGGGAAACCCATTGGCTGTCTGAAATTGGGTAAATGAAGTTTACATTCAACAGTTTTTACAGCTCTTCTTTCACAATTTCCCTAAGATTTGGATTCATCCTTCTTTGAGGTTGTCTGATAGGCTTACAATTTTCCTCAATGTAGATGTGATGTATACAAGTCTTAGGATTAATTCCTTTCATGTCAGTATATTCCCATGCATATGCAACAAAATGTTGTTGTAATGTTTTGATTAGCTTTTCCTGTTGTAATTTCTCCAAGCTATTATTTATGTTCAATGTTATCCCTGGAAATATTTCAATTGTAGAGCTACCAAATTCTTCCATAGAATAAAGAGACATCTGCCTAGATGACAAATATTCAGTATTTGATTTTTCTTGGAATTGATCATGTCCATATTCTGGAGATGATTCAAAATTTTCCATTGTATTCAAGATTTGACTATCTTCACTAATGTCTGAAATAGTAAAGAGAGTTTGAATGCCATTTTCATCATCAATCCATTATGTGTCATCTATTTCTATTATTGTTCTTGCTGGAGGATATAAAGTGAATTTATTAGCTAAATTCCCATAAGAAATATACATGTCACCAGATCTAAAGCTAATGAAAGCATTAGCTGTGGCCAACCAAGTTCTTCCTAATATAAGTGGATGTCCTCCTATATTGTTCTTGGGGGTTATGATCATAAAATCAATAGGGTATTTCGAAGAATCTAAGGACACTGAAATATCTTCTAACACACCATCTGGTTTGATTACAGATCTATCTACTAATTGTAGTAATGTAGGTGTGTAAAGAAGACTAGGAAGCTTGAGTTGTTCCGTGGTTTGTTTTCTCATGATGTTTATTGTTGCTCCTAAATCAATCAATGTATTCAAAATTTCAACTCCATTGATATGTGTTTTCACAATTGGACTTCCGGGATCTACATATTTTTGTATGACAATTTTTCCCATCATTATGTTTGATCTTTTTTCTACTAGGTGAATTTTTTTTTTTTTTCTTTTGATTTTCTTTTTAGTTTCTTTATGCTCAACTCCTTTATTTTTTTAGCTAGGATTGGAATCTCCTTAATGGCTTGTAACAAAGGGATTTTGATACAAACATTTTTCAAATCATCTAGAAAATCATAATTAGGCAAGATAATATTCTTTTCTACCCCTCTATCAACTTGTAATATTTTAGGAAAAGGAGGTGCAGAAGTATATACTGGTTGCTCAATGATAGGAGTTGAGTTCATTAGTTCTTTCTGTTTTTCATTTTCAGTAATTTGGCTTTCGAGAGATGTTCTTTCAAAACTTTTATTGGGCTGTAAAGAATCTTCCTCAGAATGTTCATGATCCTTAATAACTACAGAAAGCTTTTCCTTTTCTAATATCCTACCAGATCTTAGTTGAACATCATTAAAATCTAAAGGAGTGATCATCTAAGTTGGAAATTGTTGTCCTTCCACCATGTAAGTATTCTGAGGATTTTTATTGTTGGGGTTTGGTAATTGTTGGGTAGGTAGCTAATTTGGTCTCTGCTGAAATGGTAGTAAGAGTTGAGGATTTTGATTTTGAAGTTGAGATTGCTAGTTTTGTTGTGGAATTTGTTGTTGGAATGGTAGTGAAAGTTGAGGATTTTTATTTTGAAGTTGTCGTTGTTGATTTTGTTGTGGAATTTGTGGGGGAGGATAATTCTAATATGATGGAGGATATTTATAATATTGAGAAAATATACTATAATGGCATTATGATACAAGTATGACATAGGTGTTGTCCTTGATGGAAACTCTCTTAGATGGAAGATCACAGTATAGCAGGTAAACAACAAAGAATGAAAAAATAAAGGTATACGCAGGTTCACCATTGACCAAGCCACATATACACGAATATTCACTATATGCAAAGTCACGTATATGAAAAGGTATACTCAAGTTCACCATTGACCAAGTCATGTATACACACAGGTTCTCTATATAAAAAGGCATGTATAACATACACACACACTTTCACAGAAGGAAAGGCACGTACATGTTGGAAACCTAAGTTTTGGTCCATGGTATTTTGGTATTGGTCCATGGTATTTGGTCTGAGGTATTGACCCCAGGTATTGGGTCCAAGGTATCGGTCCTACGTGGTTTTGGACCATGATATTGAGAGAGGCCTAAACCTATAGAAGGAGAAGAAGATCATTAGGCCAAAATGCAAGTGTGCAAGGATTGAATATCTGATGAAGTGGGAGATCCAGTATGCTGGTTATGGGTTTGTGATTCTTTGCTTGATCTGAACCAAGGATGCACGTATGTGGATGATGATGAATGATGGATCAGGATCATAAGGCTTGGAATGCATTATCATTATGTGGTTTGATCATGGATAGACTATATCTGAATTATTGACGCATGCTTTATTGTATAAATGTTATGACCTCGGTATGACTGATGTTTGGAATAGCTGCGAAGTTATGAGTAAATATTTGCAGATCTGTACATGAGTTTGTTTTGGTAAAAGCATGTATACACACTGGTTCAGATCATCAGAGTAGCGTATACAGTATGAAGTATGATATTTGAAGTTGTAGTTGGATTTGGTTGTTGTTGCAGAGTTATGTGTTCTTCTCTGTGTTCTGGTGACTGTGTTTTGATGACAAGGTTTAAGTGATTCAGTTGTTGGGTGATTCAAAGATTGATGATGCAGATATAGTTGATGGTTGTATTCTAGTGGTGATTGTTTTGTATTGGTGGATCCAGTCTAAAAATTTATGAAACGTGGTCCCTGGAAGAAAAGAGATGGTCATAGCCTTCTGTAGGCCGACGCCTATGTAATAGTAAACATATCGGCTAGTACAAGAGCTAGGGTGTTGTAGCTCCCTTCCAATAGCAGCTGGAGAATAAGAGAAGGTTGTAGCCTTTTGTAGGTGGGTGCTTGCGTACCGATATGAGTCTGCACTAGTACAAGACTGTAAACAGGTTTTTCTTATATTAAAGGAAGACGATAGCAGGTGGTTTTTGTCCCGCATTGGGTTTCCATCTTATATCATGGTGTTTATGTGTGTTTCTTATGTGTGATGATCTGTTCTATTTTTGCTGCACCTGGTTATTGTTTACATGGTTAATGAAGTTCTAATGCACTGATTAAAGATCAACATATGATGAATTAACCGAATCATAAGTTTGCTAGATATACATTAGCTACATAGTTGCGTGTACACACAGGTTCCCTTAACTGAAGTAGCGTATATGAATCTGATTATGGAAATGAAAAAGTTAGTGATTTTCTAATACTGATTCAGCCCCTGCCTCTCAATATTATTTCCAACAATTGGTATTAGAGCAGGTCCTTTGGTAGAAGCTTGATCACTTTAAGGAGATTTGTAGAACAATGGGAAAGAAAGCACATCAAAAGAATATCACAGCTCAAAGGAATAGTGACAGCCTACCGTTCAGTGGAAGAAAGTATTCAGATTTTGAATCACCTTAGATTGAAGATGAACAAGCAAATGAAGCATCAGATAAAATCATAGATCAACAAGATCTATTTAAAAAGGGAGAGTGCCCTCAAAGAAGAAGTTATCAGCTTAAAAGCTCAGCTGGAGTGTGTCTTCAGAGTACGTCAAATGCTGCAAGAGTAGAATGAAGAACAAGAAAATGAGAATCTCAAAATAAGGCAACAAGTGGAAGAAGGAAGAATGTTTGAAGAAATCTTGAAGAAGCAATATCTAGAAAAAGAAGAACAACATCAGGTTGAGGTAAATATATTGAAAGGTAAATTAGAAGAAAAAGATAAACTATTACGATTTTAAGACAGTACTAAGATTTTAGATGATATTCTTAGTAGTCAAAGGTCACCTGCTATCAAAACGGGTCTTGGTTTTTATGAATCTGTTGAAGGAGAATCTAGCTCACAAGGTGAGGCAAGGAACTCTAATACAAAATCTGAAATGCTCAACAAGGAGAAGAGAGGTCAACCCCATCAGCAACCAAAGAAAGAAAGTCTTCAAAGAAAATCCTTCACTCCTAACTGTGGAAGTGATAGACAGTTATTTCCTCCGATGAATAATGTTGCATGTTTTATATGTCATAACTTTGGGCATGTTGTAGCCAGATGCAAAAGTAGAATGGTTCAATACCATCACAGAGAAAGATCATCACGTTCTAGGTACTTTAAGGGATACTGTTTTGCTTGCAATATGTTTGGTCACAAAGCCATTGACTGCTATAGAGGGAATATGAAACATATAAGATGTTATGCATGTAAAAAGCTTGGACATATAGCAAAGGAATGTACGAGAAGGTTTTGGGCACCATACCAAAAGGAGAAAACATCATCACAGTCGAAGATATGGAAAAAAAAGGAAGTACAGTGAGAAAGATGTGGCATAGCAGAGTATACAGACATGACAGACTCAAAGGGAGCTGAAGGTGTGGAACCTCAGTGTTCTAAATGTCATACGCAAGTTTCATAAAGACAAGTCGCATGTATATGCGAGTTTGAAGATGCATAGTTTCATATATGTTGGTTTGAGGAAAAGCAGTGGGACGGACTCAAGAAAAAGGGTTTGATATGATTCAGTCAATTATTTTCTCTATTTGATAATGGTTACAATCTGCTGATGATGTGTGGAAATGTGTTGGTACTCATAAGATGTTGTTTATAAGTGCCTTTGATCCTAACTTGATGATGATGATTCCTTGATACTTCTTGCTGATATATGCATGATCAGATTTGATAGTGAGTAGATGGAAAAGGTTCAGGGGAGCATATGCTTCGAATAATGCATTATTAGCATTATGGTTAGAAATATTTGGTGATGATTCTTATGTGGCTAAATGATACATCTTGCTACTTATTATTGGTTGACCAAGAGAATGGTATTGCAGGGTATAGGTTGCTGAGAGATGCTTAGGGCGCAGATCATATGGTGTATGATAGTTGCTAATGACTATCATGGTCTTGTTTAGGTCTTTGGTCTTTTTTTTCTTTCAAAGACCCATGATTCATATGATGTAATTTGCACCCCCATTATGCATGGGAAGGATGATGTAATAATTTCTATTTCAATCATGTATAAACATTTGGTATATCCCCACTTAGTTGGGTGGATGAGTCAAAATGGTGTATCCCCACTTGGTTGGGAGATTGATGTATGTATGAGTCATTAGTGATAGGAAGGTCATACTCACTTAGTTGAGATGTAGAGTCATGTTATTCTTTTGAAAAATATTTTTGCAGACTTTGCATGTGCTCAGGGGGAGCATGGATGGATTGGTACATCTTGGCATGTACAAAGGGGGAGCTCAATTAGAGAATTCAACATGTGCTCAGGGGGGGCATGGAGGGATTGGTACATCTCAGCATGTACAAAGGGAGAGCTCAATCATAGATTTTAGCATGTACTCAGGGGGAGTATGGACAGTAGAATGTATATCAAGGGAGAGAATATCTTGGTCCGCACTTTGCCCTTGATGTCAAAGGGTGAGAGTGACTTCGTGTGGTTGTTGCCATCAAGTCCAAAGGGGCAGATTGTTGAAATTATGATACAAGTATGAAACAGGTGTTGTCCTTGATGGAAACTCTCTTAGATGAAAGATCACAGTATAGTAGGTAAACAACAAAGAATGAAGAAAGAAAGGTATACACAGGTTCACCATTGACCAAGCTGCGTATACACGCAGGTTCACTATATACAAAGTTGCGTATATGAAAAGGTATACGCAGGTTCACCATTGACCAAATCACATATACATGTAGTTTCTCTATATACAAAGGCGCGTATAACATACACATGCACTTTCATAGAAGGAAAGGAACATACATGTTGGAAAACTAAGTTTTGGTCCATGGTATTTTGGTATTGGTCCATGGTATTTGGTCCGAGGTATTGACCCCAAGTATTCAGTCCAAGGTATCTATCCTACATGGTTTTGGACCATGGTATTGAGAGAGGCCTAAACCTATATAAGGAGAAGAAGATCATTAGGCCAAAATGCAAGTGTGCAAGGATTGAATATCTGATGAAGTGGGAGACCCAGTATGTTGGTTATGTGTTTGTTATGATTTGCTTGATCTAAACCAAGGATGGACCTATGTGGATGATGATGAATGATGGATCGAGATCATAAGGCTTGGAATGTATTATCATTATGTGGTATGATCATGGATAGACTAGATCTGAATTATTGACGCATGATTTATTGTATAAATGTTATGATCTGGGTATGACTGATGTTTGGAATAGCTGTAAAGTTATGAGTAAATATTTGCATATCTGTACGCGGATTTTCTTTGGTAAAAGCATGCATACACGCTGGTTCGGCTCATCAGAGTAGTGTATACAATATGAATTATGATATTTGAAGTTGCAGTTGATCTTGTTGTTTTTGCATAGTTCTGTGTTCTGCTCTATGCTCTGGTGACTGTGTTTTGATGACAGGGTTTCAATGATTCAGTTGTTGGGTGATCTAGAGATTGATGATGAAAATATAGTTGATGGTTGTATTTAAATGGTGATTGTTTTGTTTTGATGGATCTAGTCTAAAAATTTATGAAACGTGGTCCTTGGAAGAAAAGAGAAGGTCGTAGTCTTCTATAGGTCAATACCTACATACTAGTAAAGATATCAGCTAGTAGAAGAGCTAGGGGGTTGTAGCTCCCTTCCAGTAGCAGCTGGAGAATGAGAGAAGGTTGTAGCCTTCTGCAGGTGGGTGCCTGCATACCGGTATGAGTCTGTGCCAGTACAAGATTGTAAACAGTTTTTATTATATTAAAGGAAGACAACAACAAGTGGTTTTTGTCTCGCATTGGGTTTCCACCTTATATCATGGTGTTCATGTGTGTTTCTTATGTGTGATGACATGTTCTATTTTTACTACACCTGGTTATTGTTTACATGGTTAATGAATTTCTAATTCATTGATTAAAGATCAACGTATGATGAATTAATTGAATCATAAGTTTGATGGATATATGCTAGTTACACAGTTGTGTGTACACGAGGGTTCCCTTAACTGAAGTAGCATATATGAATATGATTATGGAAATGAAAAAGTTAGTGATTTTCTAATACTTGTTCACCCCCCCCTTCTCGGTATTATTTCCAACATTCCATAAGGATTTTGTATTCCTTGAGCCCAAGGTTGAGATTGAGAATGAGGTTGAGGTTGAGGTTGAGGCCAAGGTTGTTGCCAAGAATTCCAATTTGGTGGGGACTGAAGATACATTTGATTGTTAAATCCCTGATTTTGTGTCCCCTGCCAAGGCCTTCTAGGGACAAAGCAAAGAGATTCTGCTGAATTTGGAATTGTTTCTTCTTGAAAAACAACCTTAAGACCTAGAATTGAAGGACAACACTTGGTCTCATGGTTTTCCGAACAAATCGCACAAGTATCTATGATTTTTGCATCCAAAGGGAATTCTCTTAAAGTGTGTTTTTTTCTACATTTGGGATAGAAAATAGCTAAAGCATTAGCCTCAAATTTCAGCTTGTTTTGTAACTTAAGGGTGTCTATTTGCTCACTAAGGCTCCCTAGAATATTTGTTTTGAATTCATCAAGCATATTCGCAATTTCTGCCCTACTCATTGATCCGGTTGCAAATTTATTCACTCTAACAAGAGAAGGATCTCTTGGACCCGTTAGCGCTTGAAATTTCACCTCAGGCTGAGAAAGGTAAACTCCAAGGCAACATCAAACCACTTAGCCTCGTAGCTAGCCCTACGGGGCATGAGAGGGCTCTCTCCTGTCTATCTCGGAAAAAGGTCTTCAACGAGCTGAGACAACCAATAAAGAACACGGATTTTAGGCTAGTAAACTGATAAAAAGGTTTGATTTGGGATTTTTAGGGTTTTGGTGGAAAATTGGGGAAAGGCAATTTTGGGTGCAGGGATTGGACGCAGTTTTCGCAGGGGGCTCTTTGGGGCGAGGTAGGAGACTGTATTGATGCCTTTGAAAGATTTTAATGGATGAGAATGACTGGTGAGGAGATACGGAGAGCAAGCAATCACCTTGAATTCTCCTTAAACAACTGAAAACATTGATATTAAGCAAACTTAAAGGCAGAGCATAGCAACCATGAATTCTACATTAACACTTCATTTGCCTAATTTGTAGAAGAAAAAGTAAGAAGATGATTCACATAAAAAACTTACAAGTACAAAGAGAAACACACCATCAATACATGTAACCACAGGAATCCTAAAAAGGACTGCAAAACCCTGGTCTTTCTTCCTTTGCCAAAATGCAGAGATACAATGAGTAATACAATAGAAGATTTCTCCCTCAAGAGTCCAACCATGAAAATGACTAAGAAAGTACATAATATAGGCAAGCTAACATCTTTCCTTGCCTCTAGGGGTCGAGCTCACTATCTTAGGAGCTGTTTCAACCAATTCCAAACTGATCACTAAAATCTAGGCAGTCAAAACAACTTGCCTCTATAAGCTAGGAAACCAATTCATTCATTAAATTTTTGCCTATATTATGAATGAATCTTCTAGAAGAGATAAATGAGTGTCAAAATATCATAAAATTACATTATTTACATCAAGGAGGATCAAAATCCACTCCAAAAATTCAAACCTAGTCAAAACTGCGTTTTGTTGAGCTGTAGGTGCATTTTTGTGAAAATTGCCCAACGGGTCGCGCGCCTTTGGAGCCGTGTTTGAGGCACTTCCAGGTGTCCCAATGAGGCAACAATGGGCTTTTTGGAAAGGCCCAGATGTCTACTTTCCAACCCAAGTGGAATTTTTGAATTTGATGTCCATTTGCCCCTCCAAAATGGCAATCTCCCAAGATTGCTTCCTGTGTGTCAAAAAGGTGGCAGAAAGTCATTTTTTGCTTGTTTTTTGACCTTCTAGAGGCTCAAAACTTGGTGAAATTTCTTGGTACTTGCTGAGAAAGTGTATTTTGCCTTGAAAAATCCAAAAATGCAAACGTTTCCTGAAATGGACCTTCCCATCGAAAGGGTCGCGTACGGTGCGCGACTCGTTGGTGGAGAAAACCTGTTTTTTGACCAAAAATTCACAAGTGACAAAATTTTCTCCAAATTTCTTGAAATTTCGACTAGGAGTCCCCAATCAAGTACCATGCTCAGTAAAAAAGTCTTTGGCCAAAATTTGAAGTGGATCGGGCCCTTTCCGTCGTTTTAGTGCCTTGGCCAACCTCCTTGGATCTCGCGACTGTAATTTTGACATTTCTCTAAAACCATGATACTTGTGTAAAAAGTGAAGGAGGGTTTTCTTCTTTGGCCTGTTGTGGACAAAAACCTCTCTCAGTTCTCTAAAATTCATCTTTTATTGCTTTGAAACACCATTTGAGTGAAACTTATCCCGATGTGTGAAACAAGGAATTTTGTCGAAATGAAGTGAAATGAAGGGGATAAGGGGCTTCTAACTTCTTGGGGAAATTTTTGGAAGTAGGGAGGGATGTTAGGAAGCAGGGGAAAGTGGAATCTCAGAGATTGAGTGAGGGGAAGGGGTTCAAAAGGGCAAAACACAGGCCCAACCTAGAAAATTTCCAGGTTGCAGCTAGAAACTAGGGTTTGTGCGAAAATGAAGAATTTGGGGAATATCAGTGATGGAAAGCATTTGGTAAGGTAATTTAAGGATAGGGGAAGGTGTATGAGTGTCAGGAAACAATTTTTGCCGATGATTTGACCTTCCAAGAGAAATTTCCTTCAAAACCCTAGGAGAGGGAAATGACCTTACCTAGGCGCAACTGAAACATGAACAAGGTGTAAAATGACTCATTAGACACTGAGATGATAATGAAAATCCTATGAATGATGATAGACTCAGCTGAATAGTGACATAGATTGGAATTTGGGAAACTTTGAAAAGAGTGAGAGCAAACCCTAGACCTAATGCCTAGTGACCAAATTTTGCTTGAAGACTCACTGAAATGACAAAATTTGACCTTGACACTTCAAAATCACTTTGTAAGAGCATATTTGATCACTGGAGGAAGGCTGGAAAGATTGACACTAACAGGACCTTTCTCAGTTTTGGATTTTCCTCTTGAGAGATGAACACATAATTCTCCTATGTCACTTAATGGGAGTTGAGAGATATCTCCCTTTCCCATCATGTTAAGGATATATATCCAGTCATCTCAAATGGCTTTTAATAGAAGAGATTTTAAGGTATCTTCATCTAAGTTATCCATATTTTCTCTTTTCAAGTTATAGTTGAATCTCTCAATTAAATCATCTAAATTTTCATGCTCTCTTTGCATCATTTTGAACACTTCATCCTTGTGATTGGTATGCATGCAATAATCTAAATACCTGTCCAAAAACACTTTCTTCATGTCATTCCATGTTCTGATGGTCTAAGTGACCAACCCCATGAACCACTTCAAAGCATCTCCTTTCATCGTTGAAGGAAACAACTTAAGTTTTTGAGAGTCTTCTAAATAATCATAGGTTTTGCACAAGACTTCAAATTTGAATAAAAATGTTTCAAGATCTTCACTTTTTAACCCATGGAAATTTGGGAGGATAGAAGGTGAGATATTTTTCATTGTGGCAATTGTTTCTTCATCAACTATAGGGAATCCAAAATAATTATCAATTTCCCTATTTCCTCTATTCCTCGATTATTTCCTCTGCCTTCTCCATTATTTCCTCTACCTCTTCCTCATCGAAACAGTGTGAATTCTCAATCCTCTACTTCTTTTGCCATTATAGTTTCTTCAGAGTCAATATAAGATTCAACTTGCAAGGTTAATTTATCTTCCTCTAGTTCCTCTATTAATGGTATGTGGGAGAGAGGTTCTACTTCTTCTTCCTCACTAGGCATTCTTAATTCTTCAACTAAAATATGCTCCCCTGTGGAGGTGAAATAGGCTACTCCTTCTATTGGAGATCCAAGATTTTCCTCCCCTAGGACTGCCTCAGTAGATGAAGTATGAGATCCTCTTGATTGAATTTCTAACCTTCGATCTTTAGGAGTTCTATGGCTAGGAGTATGAGCTTGAGATGGAGGTGTATCACTTCTTAGTCTTGGTGGAGTAGGTGGTGTTGTAGGAATAGATCTCCTGCCCCTAACTATAAATCTACCCCTATAGTCTCTTTCTCTATGCATATCAATTTTTTTTAATGTAAGACATAAGTTTACTTAATTTACACTTCCCCAACAATGGCGCCAAAATGTTTAGTCAATTTAGTGTCCTAAATTTCTTGCATAGATCATCAATTGAGGTTCGTAAGTTGATGAAGTGAAGTGCACTATATGTGCTTAGTTAACCCTTCTTACTTCATTGTCTTGTATTTTTATATTGTTTTGGGGGTCTCTGTTCTTTGATTCCTAATGATGTACAATCTGAACTATGAGAAACTAAATCTAAACTTCCTACAGGTGAACCAGGAGCTGAAACTATTTAAAATCTAATTTAAAGAAAGGAAAAATAGAGCATCTGTCCTATCTCATCATTAATCCTAAGTCATGAATCTAATTCTTAAAACTAAGGGTGAAGTTGTAATTCATGTTGAAATAAATACAGAGAATGAAATCAACTGAAGTAATTCTAGTTACTCTAACCTTCAATATTGAAGGATAACCTTCTTGAGATGGGATACAAGCAACTTTTTGTACTTTATGATCTAGAGAACTAAATGAAACATGCAAAAGGTAACTGATTGATTTCAACCAACGTGTGAAGTGAATGTTTAACCATTTAGTTTAGGATGAGTATCAACTTGAAATGGTGATAAAAAACATTGATTAACACAGTGGATTGACAAATCTGTCCTAGAAAATAAATAACAAAATAGTGAGTAAGCTAGACAACAGTGCATTCTCATTACTTCAACCTTACTCTCTTTAGAAACAAAATTGTTTCCTTTCATGAAATGTGTTGGAAGAACAAGACTACACAATTGATTTTTAACATTATGCTATTGGTAAAAACTAAAATAGATCAACCTAAGTTAGAAACACTGCTAAATCAAATAATGAAATCAAAACTCAACAAAAAACGAATGGAAAGAAAACCTCCTTCAGTGCATGGGCCCTCTGCAACTGACTGGGTTGAGCTGCTAACTAATTGAAAATGCTCTCTTAAATGATCATTGGTCAACACACAACTTATATTATAGGAAAGAAAGAAGTCCCAAAATACAGAGCTCGAAGTCTAAACTTAATACATAAAATTCTCCAAACCTCCTTCAGTTTTGTACAAGCAGTATTTAAAAGGAAATAATCATAACTATCTTTGAGGAAAACTAGCTACAGGTGGCTCATACGTATTACAACAGAACTGTGTAAACTTCTGATCTGCTACAGGTTACTTAAATTCGAGCAAGATATTTGCAACATAACTTTTAACACAGGTGATTGATCTGACTTAATGCTAGCAACATAACTATTAGATTTATTTATTAACCAAGAAAGAGTAGACGAAGAGTCCTATTGCTTTCGGTTATCATATGTTTGACTCCACCTTTGACTACAATCTTGAGCTTGCTTTCTTGTCGATCTGGGTTGAGTGAATAGGATAGAATCCATGTGGAGACAATTCTAGAGATGCCCATATGGCCGGATTCTTCCTTTAACACCTAGAACCTGCCAGACCATGAAAGTAGCTATGGAATACATAGTTAGCTGTAGAATAGGCTGCATTCTATAACTAATTTGCAAAAAAAAATATTCAAATAGAAAAAACATAAAAATATAACATGTCAATCATTTAATTCCTTCCTTAAGACAAAACCTATCATTTATCATCCATTGGGATTTGTAATCTTATGGAAAATCAAGGGAAAGAGGTGAGAAAAGTTGTCAAGGAGAGGGTAATTCTGAGGTTCAACAATGGTATTTCAATGCCAGTCTTCTGTATGCAACCCTGATATCATTGTAAGAGCCATGACAAGAGACACCCAAAAGAGCATAGAGATCCTTTTTTCTTCTGAAAGAAATATCCATCTTTTCTTAAGTTGCAAAACTGGCACTGATGGTTCTGCCATTGAAGCTTTGAGAAGCCCTTAATACCACATTTCCAAGACTTAGATGATTACTTGAAATTGGGCTGCTTGTGGTACTTGTTGGGAATATCAATTCCGCCATAATCATAGGGGATTTACCTCTGGGAGATGAGAGTGGGAATTTGATTGTGAGAGACCCAAGTGTGGAAATCTTCATGATTAACTTCTGTTTTGGAAAACAAGGCTAATTGTATGTATGCTCTGATATCCAAACTTTTTTTATTTCAATATGAGAGGATTGATTAACGTTTATATTATTAGTAGTAGAGATTGTCTAGTTAATAAAATAAAGATTTTGATTATCTAATTAATAAAGTAGAGATGATAGAAAGCAAAGTCTTCTCACATGGCATGCCTATTGAATATGGTGAGCTTTCTCCAACATGCCTGCATTCTTAAATCTATAGCAATAAATTATCTTAGTGATACATCCCATTTCCCCTATTTTGAATAAGTCAACCTTTCCTACTAATTGCCTTCACAACAACATAATTGTGACAAAAACCCACCAGTGTTATCCTGCAGTTCACTGAATTTTTGTGAGGATCCTCTAGCTCAAAAGTGGAGCTAATATTACTGTCACTTTTGTTGACTTTATCTGATAGACGACAACCAAATGAAGCTATGGTGAAATCTACATTCATTTACAATATCCAGAAAGTAGATGGTCAAAAGGAAAAAAATCACCTAAGTATCACAGTGATACATGTACAACTTCCCTGAACGGAAAGGTATGCTAGCTAATCTCCATGTCTAGGGATCAATGAAATTTGTATCTTCTTTGTAAAGTCAAAATTACTTCATAATTTTGTCATTTGGAAGAGATGTGGTCATTTTAAAATGTGAATTTAAGTCCCTTTCTCCAACATGCACTGGTTAGAGAAATCATACACAAACTCAGACCCATCTAAACTTGGTTTGATAATTCACCTTGATGGCGCAGAGATGAACTTTGCACTTCGAGGCTGCTAAACTAAAAAGTTACAAAATCTATATGAGTTTATACAAATTGCAAGGTTTTAATTATAGATATGCAACCTGGAGTTTGCAATTCCCTATTTCAAGGTGTAAATTGAATCAACATTTGTATGGTTGCTAATGCTCATATTCAATGCATTCAACCCATCACCTAAACCTTGTCACTTAAAGGTTGCTAAACTGCAAAGCTACAAAATGAAATCTTGATTTTACACAAATTGTTGGGTATCAATTATAAATGTGCAACTCATAGCTTAGAATTTTGAGGTACACTCAAACTTGCAATGGATGGGTATGTGCTAACATCCATATTAAATTCATCGAGTGGATCATCTAAACCCTTACTCTTCAAAGTTCTTCTAAGTTGCCAAACTGAAATTGTAGATCTTATTGACACAAATAGTATCAAATACAAATATGCAACCTCTTACTCTTCAAAGTTATTCTAGGTTACCAAACTGAAATTGAATATCTAATTGACAATATAATATCAAATATAGATATGCAACCTTTTACTCTTCAAAGTTCTTCTAGGTTGCTAAACTGAAATTGCATATCTAATTGACACAAATAGTAACAAATATAGATATGCAGCATTCAAATTTCCAACCTGGAGGTAAACACGAGACTAGGTTTGAAATAAGTCTTACTAAGCATCCAATGCTACACTCACATGGTAGTATTTGGAACAACACTCACTGAAATCCATATCCAATGGATCCAATGCACCATTACACCCACATCACAGTATATTAACATTTCATGTAGTGTAAATACCCTACAGAAATACTTTCAAAACTGAAGTTGATATATTTTCGAAATGATTTATTACATATTTGTATTTGGAACAGCTCTTACTAAAATCCATATTCATTGGATCCAATGCACCATTCCACCCACATGATAGTATATTAAAATTTCTTGTAGTGTAAATACCATACAAAATTTCTTTCAAAAATTAAGTTGATATATTTTGGAAATGATTTATTGCATATTAGTATTTGGAATAACTCTTACTAAAATCCATATTCATTGGATCCAATGCACCATTCCACCCACATGACAATGTATTACAATTTTCTGTAGTGTAAATACCATACAAAAGTTCTTTCAAAAATTAAGTTGATATATTTTGGAAATGATTTATTGCATATTAGTATTTGGAACAACTCTTACTGAAATCCATATTTAGTGGACCCAATGCACCATTAAACCCACATGACAGTATATTAACATTTCCGATCGTGTAAATACCATAAAAAAATTCTTTCGAAAATGAAGTTGATATATTTTGGAAATGATTTATTGCATATTAGTACTTTTAGTTACCAATGTTTACTAATGACCCTGAATTTTTTCTATAATTGAATAGCCTTACTATATTTTGGAGAGAAAGAGCTCTTAAAAGTGAGAGAGTTGCATCTCAAAGTTGGTTGTGTTCTTCGCTTCCTGTCAGGGAATTTCCATCAGTACATCCTGACACTTCATTTTATGATTCCACTAGTAAGAATAGATAATGGAATAAACTAGAACAATTTGGAGGTTGATTAATCCTTTGGATCACTTTGGTTCTCTCTTGAACAATTTATAGTCCATGTGCCAATCCCTAACCCCTCAAAACTATTTTATTCTTGGTCTTACAAGAAAACGGTATATTATGCATGTGTAGCTATGATTTCATTCACCCTTAGTGTTTATATTATTGGAAAAAAACTTGTCTTTGTCTTATCAATAGATTTACATGGTGGGAGGGTATGGTGCAAATTACTTGTACTTGGACATAGTTGAAGTCTATGACCCTATAAGAGACCAGTGGAGTCAACTTCCTAATATGTCAACTGCCAAAGGGGATCTCCTGTGTGTCGCGGTTGCAGGGGAGATATATGTAATCGGAGGATATTAGGATGTGAGTAAATTTCCAGACAGCTTGTCCTAGTTTTCTTTTAAATTCTATATAATCATTAATATTCCTATATAAAAACAATGACAACTGATTTTCTTCATACATTCCTGGATCAATGTTTAGTTGTTTAAACTCCTAAATTTCAGAAAATGGATTGTCATTAGTTATAAACAATTAGGTTTGAACATATGTCTTTGGCAGCCTTGTACCAATGGTGAATTATGTAACAAGCATCGGTAGGGTGGGTTTAATGTGAATGATTCATTTTCAAAGAAAATGGAGTCCTACAACCCCACTTCTGCAAACTAGACATCATGACCTGACCTCCTCACAGCAAGAGGAGACGCAGTAATTACACTTCTAGCCTCTCTCGCTTTATCATCTATGTTACGCTTAACTTACTTTCCCACCCCAGGATATAGCACCCACTTCTCTTAATACAATTAGTATATGGGATCTCGAGTTTGAGGTTGTTTAAATAGTTTAAAACCTTATTATTGAATCTCTTTATGAAGTTCGACCCTTTTCTATATCATTCCTGTGATATTTTAAATCTGAATCAATTTGACATAAAATTAGATCACTACCACTCCAAATAAATGGCTGAAATCTAGCTTTCTGTACAGGGAATAGCTCTGCTTCCAGGAGAGAGAATTATGCTCATTGGTGGAGAAGGCCATTATAAGGAAAATAGTGATTTCAAATACCCAAAGCATGTAAATGAGGTATACGAAATAGATTATCTAACCAAATGCATAGAGTGAATGCTCACATATCTATATGTTCAGTAAACCACAGAGATGTTCAAGAAAAGTTTCACCGTGGATCTTGGTCCTTTGCCTTCTCTAGAAGGTATGACCTTGAAAAGTCTTATTCATCTTTAATACATAACCAAAATCCATGCACTAGAGTTAGAAATAAGAACATGGTCACAATTCGCCCTCAACACCAATATTGATCTATTTCCAAATTCCTTCCTCTCCAATGCCCAAATGAGAATGGGGATGTTGTAGCCCTAGTAGTGTGCATGACATTAGGGTGGTATTTCAGTGCCTGTTGGGCATGGAATCCTCATGAGGCATGTTTTGGGACTCCAAGCCCGTGTTTTGACCAAATGATGTTGTAAAGCCCCGCGAATTACGAGCACAAAAGTATGTTAGAGTCATAGGGTTGCCCGCCCTAGTTTTGGATGTAATATCAGCCTACCCATGGTCCATGGACCATGGGAGTGTATAAATAGAACAGGCTCTAAGTGTAAAGGTAACAAAGTAAGAAGAGAGCAATATAAGGAAAGTCGAAGTGACTAAGTGTGTCTTGGGTTGTAGGATAGGAAAAGGCTCTGTAGCTAAGTGCGCAGAGGCCTAGTGACCCCTTAGCTGAGTGCGCAAGGTGGAGTTGAGTTTGTAACCAAATAAGAGATTAATAAAGAAATTTTTGTTACCAATTCTTGTATCTATTCTTGGATTAATGCATGGTTGATGTAAATTGCAAATATATTGTTTTTTTAGTGAGCGCACATGTATGAATGATTTATATTGCTAAATGTAACTTAATGCATACAAAAAAGCTAAGTTAATCAACTAACAGTAGCATACTAGTAAGGACTTAGGTACCAAGAATGCTCGACCCTTGAGTATGGTTGCACGAAGGCAACAATTTTGGCTGTGATGTATGGGACAGTGTGCATAACGACGTGCGCACTGGGTATAACCGTGGACCACTTGAACTAATGAGGCATCTCCAAGGTGCGGAAACTTGGTTCTAGCACCCTCCCATACTACTTCAAGTGAGACCTCATTCTGCACTCCATGGACTATTTCCGAAAGGGCCAGTAGTACTAGGATTTGTTTGGCTAAATCACCTCCGAACCTAGGTCAGGCCCTAATAAGCCAACAAATGGTTCTATTGCCGAGACCAAGAATTGCATAAAAGATATTTGATGTTGTGTCACTAGAATCCAACAAAGAAAGAAATTGAAGGGTGGTTGGAGAGAAAGATTCATGAGTTCGCGACACAGGAAAATAGGAATCCGTGAGTATCAAAGGAACAATGGTTAGAGAGATACTTATATATGGAAATCCATGCAATTTTCTTTGCATCCTTCCTCTCTGAGTTGTATGAGTGGATCATGAAGCTAGCAAATAGTCAGGGAAGGTGTAGGCTCGACAAACCTATTGTATGGACTCTGGAGTTGGTGCGCAGACTAGAAACATCAGAAGATAAGATCGCGTGCATTGTGGACCATTGTCACTTTTCGAACCTTCTATTGCTTCCTGATAGCACAGAGGTTCATCGTCATTAGCAGTAAATGAAACTGAAGTAACATAATCATCATACCTTCTCGGTGGTCGTTTGATTCTTGTCGACCTCCTTAAGGATGTTTCTGGTGCTTCCTGGCTGACTACCATCTTTAGTAACTTCTTAATGATTAGTATCTGAGACATGTTCATGATCTAAACCGGAACCCTGTTCATGTTCTGATTCTGAAACCTATTCATGACTAGTATCTGAACTATGGTCATCATGACTATCATTACAAATGCTATCAAACTGAATGTGATGAAAGTCAGATACATAATCCTGTTTCAATCTACTATCTACATATAGAGGATTCATTAAACTTTACATCTCTGTTGATGATGATTTTGTGGGTAGTAGGATCCCACAATCTATATCCCTTTGTTCCAACACCATACCCAACAAAGATATACCTTTTAGACTTTGGATCTAATTTAGTTCGCTGATGTTTAGGCACTAGAGCATATGCATCACAACCAAACACTCTGAGTTTAGAATAGTCATAAGGGTGTCCTTTCGATACCTCTTGCGGAATCTTGCAACCTATTGCCATCGATGGAGATCGGTTTATCACATAACAAGCTGTTGCCACCGCTTCCGTCCACAACTCCTTTTGCAACCCGGCATTACTCAGCATACTCCTCGCTCTCTCTAGAAGATTCTTGTTCATGCGCTCAGTAACTCCATTTTGCTGAGGAGTATAAACCGTGGTCTTAAGTCTCTTGATCCCTGCATCCTTGCAATAGCTGTCAAACTCCTTGGAAGTAAACTGTTGGAAATAATACTGAGAGGGGGGGTGAATCAGTATTATCACATCAATAAAACTTTTTCATTTCCATATTCAGATTCATATATGCTACTTCCACAACTTCTATGATTCAGTTAGTTGATCCTTAATGAGTGCATTAGAACATTACGAACCATATTAACAGTAAACATATGCAGTAAAATAGAACAGATCATCACACATAAGCCACACACATGAACACCATGAGATAAGGTGGAAACCCAATGTGGGTGAAAAACACCTGCTGCAATATGTCTCTATCTTCTTTCAATTAGAAACTTCTTTTTACAATTGTACTGGTGCAGTCCTTTACCAGTACGCAGGCTGCAACCTACAGAGAGCTACAACCCTCTCTCGTTTTCCAGACTCTCTTGGAGGGAGATATAACCCCTTAGCTCTTGCACTGCCAAGATACTATACGTAGGTGTGGCCTACAAAGGCTACACCGTCTTTTCTTCCAGGACCACGTTTCATACATTTTCAGACTCGATACTCCTGAAGCACAACACATAATCTGAAAGGCCACGTTTCATCCAATTTTCATACTGGACCCATTAATATCATTGAAGCACATAATCAATCAATCTTCTGAATCACCCAAACACCAGATCAATACATATGCAAGGATAATATATGTGTTAGCACCTAGATCTAGTCCATCAGATCACGTAAATATGAGTCATTATGATCCTGATCCAATATTAGTTCTCATCCATCAATACTGAAGCTAAACACAATCAACCAAACAGGATATGCAAAATACTGACACCTTTAAACTGTCATCAGAATCCATCAACAACCAGAACCACCTGTGACTTCAAATATCATAGCTCAAATTGTATACGCTACTACAATGAACCAAACTTGCATACATATGCGCTTACACCAAAGCCAATCCGCATACATATCTATAAATATTCAAATATGACTTGCAGCAATTTCAAACTTAAGTTATACCCAGATCAGATCATTACAAGCGTCAGTATATAGATCTAGAATAAGCATAATCAAATATATAGAGATAGTTCATTTCAAACCATTTGATCCTGATCTACCCTTAGATCTTGTTCTCCATCAACCAGTGAGATCCGTCTTTAGCTCAGATCCAGATATGCACAATAACCCAATCACAGTATTCTAGATCTATCACTTTATCAGATATTCAATAATTCAGATGATGATTTTCCAAATGATCTCCTTCCCCTTTTATAGTCTCAGGCCTTTCACAATACCACGGTCCAAAAGCATAATAACACAATACCATGAACCCAATACTTGGGATCAACACTTTTGGATGCAATACCACGGACCAAAACCATAGGATCAAAAAACTGTCGGACCAATACATGAACCATTACCATGAGAAGTCAATGGAAATTTTCTCCACATGAAATAAACTTTTTCTCCACATAAAAGTGCGTGAACGTTTTTCTACATGAAATAAACTTTTCTCC
>APFE030852986.1:2238-12307 GCA_000404065.3 Pinus taeda | reverse complement strand
AGTAGACACTTCTCTGACAGCTGTATCCAAATCACAGTAACTGTAACCACACAACAAATCTAAACCCAGAACAAAAAAATACTATCATTCAAGCTTAAACATTAAGACCCATCAATAGAACTTATCCTTCTCCTTACGCTCATGTTCCTTCTTTATTTAGATCCAGATCTGCACCATAACCCAATCACAGTATTCCAGATCTATCACTTTATCATATATTCAATAACAATTCAGATGATACTTTTCCAAATTATCTCCTTCCCCTTTTATAGTCTTAGGCCTTTCACAATACCACGGTCCAAAACCATAATAACACAATACCATCAACCCAATACTTGGGATCAACACTTTTGGATGCAATACCACGGACCAAAACCATAGGCTCAAAAAAACTGTCGGACCAATACCATGAACCAACCATGAAAGTGTGTGAACGTTTCTCCACATGAAATAAAATTTTTCTCCACATAAAAGTGCGTGAAATTTTCTCCACATGAAATAAACTTTTTCTCCACATAAAAGTGCGTGAACGTTTTTCTACATGAAATAAACTTTTCTCCGCGTAAATGTGCGTGAACTTTTCTCCACATGAAATAAACGTTTCTCTGCATAAAAGTGTGTGAACGTTTCTCCACATGAAATAAACTTTTCTCCACATAAAATTGCATGAACTTTTCTCCGCATAAAAGTGTGTGAACTTTTTCTACATGAAATAAACTTTTCTCTGCATAAAAGTGCGTGAACTTTTCTCCACATGAAATAAACTTTTATCTTCACATAAAAGTGCGTGAAATTTTTCTACATGAAATAAACTTTTTCTCCACATAAAAGTGCGTGATCTTTTTCTACATGAAATAAACGTTTCTCCACATAAAAGTGTGTGAACTTTTCTCCACATGAAATAAACTTTTATCTTCATGAAAGTGCGTGAACTTTGCTGCACTATAATTTATCATCTGAGATGATTCGCCATCAAGGACAACACTTGTCTCATAATGCCAACAGTCTCCCCCTTTGGACTTGATGGCAAAGCTAACTTGTCACACGTAGAACTATCATCTGATTCCTTTGAGTTGTCCTGCACCCCAGGCATTCAGTCACATCTGATATCTCTTCTTGAAGAGTCATCTAGTTATAACTAAGTGAGATGATCTTCTATGAGTGGGTTGCCATCAAGTACAACAAATGCATCATAATGCCAACAAACCTATCTCGAGTCCATTTTGGTTATTATTTTTAAGACTCGTTCAACTCACGAAAATCTTGAGCTTCTTTTGCTATCTTTACATGCTCATAAAATGTACATGACAATGCCAAATTATTTTCGTCTCTTATTGCTCATTATTTAAAATCAAAGTCATTGATATGAGTATATTTTTATCACTTTTTCAAACTCGTTAAAACCTATGAAAAAATGAAACAAAGTAGTTCTGTTTACGCCCTTTTCAGACTCCTTAAACATGAAAATATTGTGGATTACTTGATTGTTCAAACTTGTAAAAGTAAATGAATGACCGTCTATTCAGTCTAAGTTTACCCTTGTTATGGACTGAACTAGACTATTTATGGAAAAGTTATACATTGACTAATCATGTTGAATAGAGTTCTTTGCAACATAATTTTACCCTTTTTCAAGCTTGAGGGACTAAATTTATGAAAAAGAACATCATGGACATTACTTATGATTTTCGTTTGACTCACTAAAATTGAAAAACACTAAGATTTTCTTTGTCCGGGCTTGTTAAAATTTACGTTGAAAGAGTTAAACGATATTTATTTCCATGAATTTTCAAACTCTTAAATATAAAGATGACATTCAGTTAGCCCTTCACTAGACTCATAAAATTTAAATAGTATAGGACTTGTTAAGCATGACGAGACCGAACCTCTCCTTCATAGGGTTCATTAAAAATACTACGAAGGACTCATCCAAAGGATGAGCTTACACGAAAATCACATGTTATCCTCCTCAAGCTTGTAAAAAGTAAAGAGGCACTTGTGAGTAATGGTGGGGGAAAAGTGAGAAAAAAACTTTGTTTTGCATTTGTAAAAGGAAATATGTCGTTCTTGAACATGACACTCGTCACTTTTGTGTTCGGGTTGGGAAATCCATTTGCCTCTCAATTGACCATATCACATTGAAAGTATTTAGTTGGTTTGGGTTTGTTTTGAATCAAACATCAGCAAGTCATCAAGTTTCTTTGATATGTTCAAGAGAAGTTCAACCTTAGTAAAATTACTTTGCCATTATTAGCTTTCAGCTACATAGACCATCCCTGAGTCACTCCTGGATTACTATAAACTATTGTTCCTCAAAACTTGTCATGAGTTTCATGTCGTAGGCCCTGCTACGACAGGTTACTTCCTATCGACTTCAAGTCATTATCTAGGAATTTAATATAGAAACCTTTAGTAACTTGAGGCTTACATGCCTTAATAGAAGGTTTCTTTATTTCAACAATAGGTTCTCATCATTGACCTTCGATTGAACGGTTCTATGAGTGTTCGACATTAACACATCGATTTTCACTTCATAGATTGTACTGGAAGTACGTTGAGAGAAGTTTTCATTATTGGTGGTTTCTCTCACACTTATTAATGATTCACATCATTGACTAATAATCAAGTGGTTTCTACCATGTTTGACTACAAGACATTTGATCACATGGCTAGATTCGTACTACAGACGAAGAGGTGGAGATCAAGACCCTAGATCTAGTTGCATCCATCTAAGTTGCATGGAATTATTAAATATTAATGATTGTAAACATAGATCCATTTATGGTTGCCTCCATACTATGGCTTCTATTGACATGGATCTTCAGATGTATTTCCATATTGGTCTTTGAGATGTTTATGTTATGAGTATGGGAATGCCTACTTCAACGATGATATTATATATTGCATTGTAACATTTGTTTGATTGTTTAAGGTCTCCGACTGTAGTCTCTAACCCAAACCTTAACATGATAAAGAACTTCAGCCATCATACATCTATTTTGACTTTGCACTTTAGGGGGAAATCTATTACACGCCATTTTATCACATTAAGAAAATGGCCATCAATTTGGATCTTTCTCTATCCACAAATGTGCCCCAAGATCATTCCCCTGCAATGTTAGAATCTAAATCATCCCAAAGAAAGTGGAATTCCTCGATCGTATGCTACAAAAACTCTATTTTTAGCTACCCATGTAGTTCCCTAGTTAATTTTTGCGCATAAGAAGAGAATGCCATTAAATGATGTGCATAAGTACGCACTGTCTTACATTATGCCCTACGAACATGACTTAATGAATGTAAAAATAAAAGGTAAAACATAGAAGCATTGTTGGTAGAATCTATCCTAATCAACAATCTTTGAGTGAGTTTTTATTCAGTACTAATCCCTCCCATCATGCAGCAACTCCCTCTCTTTGTGGAATCCCTATCGCAACATTAGTGGATCTCATCCCTTGGATAATTGATCCAAAACATCCCATTCTTGGCCTATAAATGTAACCTAGTCTTGAGGATTGGGTAGGATTGTTGGAAGTAGGTTTATGTTATTGGAATAAGGTTGGAAGGCTATTCTTGCAAAGGAAAGGGTTGCATATCAAAGAAGGGACTTGCAACATCAAGGGTATATGGTTGTAAGAATTTTCTCAAGTTTATTAATATAGAAGAAATTGTTATTTCTCAATTACATCTTCGTTGATATAATTTGTAGGATTCCTTGATCACCTACAAAGATTGTGATTCAATATAATTAGTTTATGTTATATGATTATTTAATTAGTCCATTTATCTCATGATTATATATTGGATGCTTTGATCTCTTGTTTGTCTGTATCTATGCATATCTCTTTTAAGACATTATGGATAAGCTATGGGGAGTGATGAAATGATATCTAAAGAATCAAGGAGAAAATGGTTGAAATATTTGAAGGGGACTTTGTCCATCATTTCGATTAATTGGTGAGAGGCCTCTATAATTGTATTTTTTTTCAATCAATCGTAGCCTAAAGAAAGGTAGCAGTTCCTATTTGCTTGTTACTTGGTTTCTTAGAAGTCTAGGGAGATCGCTCTTGTACACAAGAGGGATAAGTCCACATAACTGGGAGTGATCAAGTGAATGAGTTGTTGATTGGACCTGACATGTTGGCAAAGATGGAATAGGAAATGCATGTAATCAAGAAGTGTAACAACCCTGGTGAAAATTCCCTGTAAAAATATATAAATACCACGGATGATGGGACACATATTGCATGCTGAATGGTGGGAAGGACATCCTAGTGGGTGTTCAATTGGTTGTTTACGGCTAAGGAAATTGGCAAAGGTAATGGCTAAGGATCTAAAAATGCACGAGGCATCAATTGGAATTTTATTTTTGAAAATAATGGAAATTACGAGAAAAGGAAGGTCAAAGGTAAAAAGTTTCATGTGAGGTGGAAAATGAAGGAAAATAATGGACAATGAAAAAAATAGGTTCCTCATCAATAAAAAGGCATATGAGGATCAATGGGCAATCTTGTTCAATGAAGGTTTGGTCAGTTCAGTTTTAGAGCTCTCTCATTATTCTCTCTCTCTCATACTCTTGGATACTTAGATTTTTCTTGGAGCACTCTTGGAGGTTGTGGCATACTTGGATTCTTGGAGCAAGAAGGTAAAGGAAGCACATGAAATCGCAAGAATGCAACAGAATCAATAACTACATCATACTTTCTTGTAGGTACCGAGTTGCATGTATGATTTTTTCACTAGTTATGGGCATGCATGGCATATGCATGTGGTTTCTTGGTTGTGATCTATCATTAGCATGGAGGATTACTTGGATTGACAGCAAATTGACTAACCTTGCAATTTCCTACATAGCGATGGTGATTGTGGGTCTAATTTCATTGTTTTGTTTTGGTTGGTTCTCATGTTTCCTTAGCACGGGTTGAGTTATTAGTCCAAGAAGCCCTGGTTGAACAAACGGTATGGAAGCCATGTAATAGCTTGGGTTAAGTTACTATTCTTGGAAGCCCTGGTTGGAAAAATGCTCTAGAAGCCCTTGGTGGGTTGAGTTTCTAGTCCTAGAAGCCTTGGTTGAACAAATGCTTTGGAAGCCCTATATAAGCTATGGGTTGAGTTACTAGTTCTAGAAGCCTTGGTTGGACAAACTCTCTGGAAGCCCTAGAAGGTTTGGATGGAGATGAATTAGATGATGTTTTTTTGTGGTGTCCAACCATGAGGTCAAATAAGTATGTGATGGGTTGATGTGGATGGCCTCTGGAATCCCTAGATGAGTTTTGAATGATGTGTTCTATGAGGTCCCACATTCATGCTTGGAATATGGCATGTGGGTGAATGACTGAAGAGAGATTTGGATCTTCCAATCTACGATTAGGTGGAATGTGGTAGTCCCATCTCCAGTTGGTTCATTGCATTCATTAATGAGAAATCCATTCCCTTGATTTTCATGTGTAAAGGTACTGACGTATTTTTGGATTTGAAGACTGATCTGTTTATTGTATTTATGTTCCTATTTTGTTGGCTATATGCACATTTTATGGCAGCAACTATGTATGTATCTAAGCATGTTTTTACTTCTATGTGAATGGATAATGTGTCTATGACTCAATGGATAATAATGCAGCAAATGGCATGAGGGAAAAATGGTTCATAGTGATTCTCAAATAAGTATGAGATCCCTACACTTAATTATGTTATTTACACCTGTAGATTACATGTTGATGATATGCTTGACGGAATGCCTGTCATGGCTAGTATGTTTCTCATTATGGTCTTATTCATTTATTGCTTTTTCATCCTTGTTTCCTTGTATTCTTACCAATTTTAAGTGATCATTCCATTATAGGCAGTTTCCCAGGCTCTAGGCTGAAAAAGGTGGCTCAAATACTGAAATGCTAGCAAAATAAAGCATTAATTTAGAGACTAACTCGCTTGGGCGGTGTATGGGGAGCATTATAATGCACCTAGCTAGTGTCTGGGGAGTGTTATTTTGGAGACTAACTTGCCTAGCCAGTGTCTAGGGAGTGTTACTTTGACCTAAGTTTATCAGACAACAATAGGACCCAAGGACAAGCTGTCTGAGTGGCTGACTTATCTCCTAAAGGTTATGTGGATGATGTTGGATGACTATGTGTGGTGTTTTGTCGACTCCATTTCCTCAAACTCATCAAGGATGTTGAATCTTATCATACTGGGCTCTCGTTGGATGTTTACCCTAGTGGGTTGGTTGCTTGGGTATATGTGGGAGGAGGATGTTATAGAGTGGTATTAGTGCATGGTTCAACTCCCAGACTGGATGGAAGGTGTTGGTCATGCATGCATGTGAGTTGCATTTGTGTCTCTTACACTTGCATTTCATGTGCTTGTTGCATTGCCTTAATGATTGATTATGGTTGTAGTATGGTTGTCATGGAGATTTTGATGTTGATTTCATGAAATGTGTTGGTCATGAGTATGTGATTGGTTGCATATGGATTATATGTCTCTTACATATTGCATTCATGTCACCTACTTACATCCTTGTATGTTAGGTTAAATTCTTGAATATTTTGGATTACATGTATGAGTCTTGTAGGTCAATTACAAGATTTGATCACCTATGCTTGACTACATGCATTTATGCATATGTGTAGTTGATTATGCATTGCTTATTCACATTGATGGTTTCATTTGGCAATGCGTACAGTGGAGTAACGGTTGTTGTCATGCATGGGGTTATGGTTTCTGTATTTGATATGGTCATGCATTGATGACTGGACTCTAGCTAGAATGATGTGTATACGGTTTTTGCACTCTTGTGTTATATGTCTATATGTAGTTGTTATGCATGTATGGTCTTGGTAATAGTTATGCATGAATAGTATGCCAAATATGCCTTGTGAATTCATTGTATGCAATTTAGGTCACCATGGGGTTATTGGTTGTTATGATGTTAATGAGCTGGTTGAGATAGAACACAGGGTGCAACTCATCATAATGATTTTTGTATGAATTAGTTTTATATAAATTAGGTTTATGTAAATTTCTTTTGATGTTATGGTTACATTCGTGATAGATGTTATTTTATTATTATAGTCATATGCACATGTGTTAGAGAGTCAAGAATGATAGTAACATGTGGTTGTAAGAATTGCTATTGTTGGTTATGTTAGATAAATTGATAATTATGGTTCTTTCATTGAGATCTTGATGTTTCTAATTTGGATTGGTCATATGCGTGATGGTTATGGTCACTGCATTGAACAGCCTGATGTTACATGTATCAAACTAAGCTTTATTGGCCTATTCAGATGGTTATGGTTACAATATTTAGGTATGAGTCGACTTATTTTGCTGATCTAGACTTATCATACATATGTGATTGTTATGCATGAATGAAAAATGCTTATGCGATTATGAGGTGAACATGTTAGTTAGTTATTGTTATGAATATCATGATTTATGTTTGAGTTGATATGTTTTGAAGTTGTATCATGCTAACCTAGATTGATTGTACAAATGAGACCGCCTCCCCTGAGATGCATTAAGGTATGAGCTTTCTTATGTCATCTGCCTGGTGCTTGACTGTTTGATTATGACATATATTTGGTGTTTGATTTTTTGGTGTCTACCTAATTTATTTAACATGGTATGTTGCAAGTTGATTGAATTTTTTATGAATTGCATAATATGATTATGTGTCCAAATGACCTTGTTTTAAGATGATCGTACTAATACATATGTGTTAAGACAGTTGATAGTCACTTGAGTGTAGTAGGTGATAGTTTTAGTATTATGCTTAATGACTATGAGTTGACTATGGATTATGACATGATGGTTAGTCTTGGTAAAGGTTGATTTCAAATCGATAGATATGATTGTCTTGATATTTGGAACATGTGGTTGACATGTGTGAGCATTTGTAGGGTAACATGCTTCGCATTTGCATGACAAGGAAATAATTGATGTGTTTACATAACTAATAGTTGGGGAATGTGACATCGCATAGTAAGCCTCAATTGCAACAAAGTAAAATGGTAAAGGAAAGGAATTGGGCAAGAAATCCTTTAGTTGTGTTTGGAAACCCTAATTCCAAACGAGCGAGTGCTTTACATACAAGGAGTCTTCTTAACCTTAATCTTGTTTGACACTATGTGGATATGTGATAGATTCATAAACATGTACTTGATAGGTATATTATCTAGTCTCTAGTTATAGGTGGGTCTGTCAAGATAATTGTAGTCCCTTCAGACATGGCACAAATGTGATCAGATACATGTAAATGTGCGTGGCATAAGAAGATAAGGTGACTCGTGTATTATTATGCTATATATTCACTTACAGGTATGTGCTTATGGCAGTATGATGCAAGGGATTGCATGGCAAAGGAAATTGCCATGAAATATTGAAGAACGCTCAGGTTGAGTTTTCCTGGGGAACCATGGGGATTGAGTCATGGTGTTTGTTTTTAGTCTTGTGTTAGGCCCCTATACTATTAGTGCAACCCCTTATTGTTATTAGTACAACCCCCCTTAATATATTTTTGTGCCCATGTAGTTCCCATGTTTTTATTATTATGCCCCATAAAAGCCCACTATTGTTATTATTGTGCCCTTACATTATTATTGTTAGGTCAGCTCTGATTATATTATGACCCCTTAGATTCCTATATATAGAAAGGAGGTCTTGTCATTTGTATCATCTAAGAATTGCTCATTTGCATAATTTAAAGGATATTTCCCCCTCGAAGAGGCTCATTTCTAAGGCATTGATCTATCTTTTCTATCTTCTTGTGAGCTAGTTTCATAACATTTGGAATCAGAGCTTTGGATTCTAGGGTTTTGCTGCTCCAAACAGGTCATCGTGGCATTTGCGTTATAACTTTTTTTCTGCAACGTTTTAGATGCTACAAACAAAACCCATTTGGGCAACGCTCTAAACCTCAAGTCCGAATTTCAGATCTTTCGCGCTATATTTGTAGAGATATGCTCTGAGGAAGTTGGCCTTTTGGCAGACTCCCGAATTACATTCCAAATAGGTGACCTAGGGAAAATAGTCATAAGTTTAGTTTTGAGCCTCAGATTGAAAATGCGTAAGAAGTTACAGAACGAGGACAGATTGTAGTTTCTTGTACACATTTCTCAGATTCAAAGGTCGAAACAGTGACACATGGCATGTCGTACAAGTTCGCTCTACTGAACTAGTCTACAATCAAGTCACCGTGGGAGATTTGGCATAACTCTTCCTTGGAGAATCCAATTTGGATTAGAATGGTGACATTGGAAAGAGGATGCAGAGGGCTACTCCAGGTCATGATTTTAGAACTAGAAGATCCGAAATTACAGAGTTACAGTCATTTCAAGATCGACATCCTAAAATCAAGAAAAAACGAGATGAGGAAGTTTGATGACAAGGATCTGATAAATTGGATACTACAGATGGAGAAATATTTTGATCTACATGGTGTACCACTGTTACAAAATATATGTATTGCATCCAATTATTTATAACTGAATCAATTTTTATGGTATAAAGGGCTTTTTTCTCATAAACCACTTATCACGTGGTCAATTTTCACAGAGGAAATGATAACACATTATGAGGATACAAAGAGAAACACCTTCTTTAGCCAATTGATAAATCTCAAACAAAAGTGTTCAATGGAAGAGCACATTGAGGAATTTCAAAAATTGAATATAAGGGAAAATGATATTCTAGAGAAGCAGAGGATTGATGTCTCCATAGGGAATTTAAAGGATAACATTCAACATGAGGTTTGTCTTTGGGAACCTGATTCAGTGGAGAAGGCATTCATGTTGGTAAGAAAAGTTGAAAGCAAAATTATGGAAACAATGAATTTTACCCCTCACAACTATAAACATGGAAGTGTTGTTTCTCCTAGCCTTCCACAACCTACAAGGGTGACATGACGACAATTGGAAGAAAAAAGAGAAAAGGGGCATTGCTACAATTGTGATAGAAAATGCACTAAAGGTAATAAGTGTGCTGAGAAGAAATTATTTTACATAGATTATGAAGAGGAGGAAGAAAAGGATCAAGAAACATCAAAAGAAGAGGATATACACCAAGAACC
>APFE030852985.1:266009-297921 GCA_000404065.3 Pinus taeda | reverse complement strand
AAAACCTTGTTTTGTAAGTCTAACATGACTTTTATGAGTCATATGCATGCTAGTCGTCTTAAGGCAATTTTTCCCATAATGGGGGAGAAGCGTATCTTACTAGAAAGCTCAAGAATGATGATGTGGTTTCAGGTAGATGAAATATTGGAACGTGACCTCCCATTCCTGGCCCTGGATCCTACTCCCATGGATCTCTCCCTTGAGATGTGGAACTCCTCCCTCTTTTCATGGATCCTTAACTCCCTCTCCTTCCCTATACATGAATTTCCCACTATCCACTAGTGGTTGGTTGTTTGCCATCCTAGTGTTTAATTGTACCCAAATGTTACCCATTTTCAAAGGAGAAAAGGTGTTTGAAGGCTAAGGATTGGACTTGGAGTATCACTTGAAGGTGACTTCCAACATCAAGGCTTCATTGGTTTAATGCTCCCTTTTTCATCTATTAAGAGTTAAGGTCGATATCAAGGGTATTAGCATGAGAGAGACATAGGAGATCTATCCCCCTTTGTATTTTCTAGTATGAATTAGGAAAGATTGCAGGTAATTGTGTTATGTAGTTTCTAGATCCTTGATGAGCACCAGTATTGCAACAAGAATGCTGCAACTTCTGGAGCTACCATCTTTACTTTATCAACCCGGGGTTCATACAAACTTGGAGGTGACAGTGTTTTATACACAAGTACAAGTAATGGTTCTACCTTTTTTCACTATTCAAATGTCGAGATACCACTAGGGTTTTCAAGCCAGACTTCTATGGATTAAGAAGAAGCTTGATTGCCGATGAAAGAAAGATAGATCTACTCTAGGAGAAAGCTTATCTACTACAAATAAGGAATGTGTCTGAAAGCCTATGCTAAAAACACACCCTTCTCTAACTAACATCTGAGAAACTATGCTTTACAAAAATGCCAAAACAACATGTATGAAATGCTAATATCTAAAGCATGGAAGTTAAAGACATCAAACATCACTACTATGCATGTAAAGGACTGAAATAAATCTGTTTTGTTCTTTTTATTCTTTTTCTAGAAAGTCAAGTGTAAACCCTAATCTCTTTCGGTGGTGTGGCAGGTGGTTTAGCGATGATGGTGGATGGTTGGGAGGTTTGGGATATTATTGGAAGGTTTGGGAGACCATTGGGTGACCTCATGTGGCTTCCTAGAGGTTTTCCCTCAATTTAGCCTCAAAATAGACCACTACAGGAAAACCTATAGGATGTACTAGAAACCTACAGGATTCCTTGTATTTGTACAAGATACAGTCAACAGAAAAATGATGGTTTCTAGAGGTGATGGAAGGCTTAGGGAAGATGGTGGATGGGTGGAATGGAGTGAGAAAATACCTAGGATCACTCAGAACTCAATACGAAGGTTAGGAGATGGTTGGATTCACTCAACATGCTTGGAGGATTTTCTATGTAAAATGATGTTATTCGTGAAGATCTTGGTGAAAGCAAGGGATGATTGTAAATGGATATAATTGGGAGGTGGTTGTCTGATATGAGATCCATTTAGATTTCTGAAGCACCTATTCTGCATCAAATATTTATAATTTCCACAAAGTCATGTAAACAAGAAGAATTCTAACAAGCTATAAAAGAAAAATTTAATGAACTAGATGTATACTTCATGCGTGAATAAAATTGCTGAAAAAAATGGAATCATGGATGAGATCTACTGAAAGACTGAAGATGGAAGATATGGCAACTAAATCCTACACTTGCAAAAATGATCAAATGCTAGTTTAAGTGCAGTAAACTCTAAACCTTATGAAGAAATGGAAATCTGTCTTTTTAGGGCTACTTAGGGGTCTTTTCCTCAAATCATGATCCCTGAGGGAAGAGGTGAGGCCAAGACACCCACTGGCAGATTTATGTGGTGCTCCATTTATCTCTTCTCCCCTACTACTGAAGTAAAGCACAAATGGAAGCAAACTAACAAACAACTAATAAAACCCACAATACTTGCAACGAAATACTTCTAGAGACAATTTAACCATGAACCTATGAAACTAAGCTAAGCATACATACACAAGAAGAGGAGCCTTTGCTTCTAGGGTTGGGCCCAAACCCAAGAGCTTCAGCCCTCTGAGTCAACTCAGTGTAGGATCAAGAAAAATCTCATTTTCATTATCAAAATAGAAAACTACATCAATGTCACAAGTCTAGATCTCGAAAATAACTAGTGTTTTTGCAACAAAAATTTGAATCCTAATGAGGCTCTAGGCCTCTCTACTTATATAATTGAAGTCTCCAATGAATTCCTTAAATCTAGAGACCCTCGGCTCCCAAACTTGAGATGAACTAACTCTTTTTTTATCACTTGCTCGGCTACCTTTTGATCTTCATGACTTGGATTCTTGCACTCCAAGTTGGTGTGATTAATGGAGAAATATTTGAGTGGGGGAGGAGTAAACGAGAATTATTTACCTCCTACAATCTCTCTCTCTTGTCCCATTCGAGTTTCAAACCTTAGTCTTGCCAAAATTCCTTGAGGTTCTCTTCCAAACCTGCATTCAATGCATTATAGTCCACTAGGCATAATATCTCACTTTAACTCATCTCATTAAGCAAAATATAATCAAAACATGTAATAAATTGTGAGAAGAGTTGGTTTGACTAAGCTAGGAGGTGGGTGAAGGCCCATATAATTACCCAATGATTAGGCTCATCAATCCTCCCATAGGAATAGAGGGATTGTTTCTTTCTATAAAAAGGATTGTTTTCACAAAAGAATGGCAACTCCACTGGGGAGTACGTAACCCTTCAAACCTGATTTTGTTTTTGCTCTCTTTTTATAAGTTTGGCCAACCTCTTAGTGATCCACAACTTTGATTGATTTTCAATATATATTATGATACGTAAGGTGTTTAGAGTGTCAAATCTAGACCTTTGTTCAATTCTTTTTATTTTTTCCTAAGCTTTTATCACCCAGTGCATTTTTTTTTAAAAAGAGCATTGTTAGCACATATTTTTATAGTTGTGTTGAAGATCCTATCAGCATGGATTTGAACATTACTGTCATGCTAGTCCAAAAACTGAGATTTTTTTGGGTTTTTGACAAAAGATCTGGAATGTCTTGATCTCTATTTGCATAGAATTTTGACTTATTTTTTTATATTCTTTATGGTTTGCAAATTTTTTTCCATGTTTAAGTAGTGAAAATAAACATTGGTTGAATTTTATTTCTTTGGGTAATCAAATTTACTATTTGGCTACTTTCATGTGTTATTGATTTGCTATGTGATAAGAATTTTTAGTTCTTTTGGAAACCATAAATAAATTTCATTTGTTAAACCTTCATCTCAAAATTGATCATTACTTCTGGAAATTACATTAGAGTACATTGCATTGGAAAGTTGTTTTTGAGATTGTCATTGAGCATAGATTACATTGCTTGGTGTTGAAAGCTAATGAGTGCATCTTGATTCATTTTAAAAGAAAAAAATTCATGTAGGTGAACTTTAGTGAATTAAAATTCATTTACTTTTTTCGTTGTTTCATTGGAATTGTGGAATTGAAAGATCTATTTAGGAAGCTATTGTTAGTTACATATTTGATTGTTGCATCAATGTTTGCACTTATTCCCTACACTAGATAACTTTCATTGAAATGAGAAGAATCATTTTGTCATATTAGTTGTCAGAAAAAATTATATATATGGCAGAGAAATGCAAGACATATAATATGTGAAAAAACACAAACACATAAAACTAGAGAAACACAGATATACGTGGTTCACCCAATTTGGGCTACATCCACTTCGAACAGCCAGTCCTTCCTTTCTATTATCCTGCAAAATGAAGAGACACAACCTACAACAGGTCCACTGTAATATCCTCTGTTTTCTCTCACAGTCTCACCTCTTTGTTTATCGCTATGAGGATACACATCTATTACACAGCCTCAATACAATGCCCTCATACAAAGAGAGGGGTTACCTTCTAGGGCAAAAAACCCTAAACTAAAAATAAATTCTACCGTTAGATCATCTGCCTAATGAATGGCCCATATTGACTAGAAATTACTATACTTTTAAAAGGCAATTTTACATATGTTTTTAGCTTCAAGGGCGTTGCCCCACAAACCCTCGCCAGGGGATCGCTGGCCCCCAGACCCCCCAACTGAGGGGGATTAGGCCCCCTGGATCCCCATGGGGGGAAAGGTTCCCCCTCACCCCTCCACATGGAGGGGTGTACAATCTTCCTGGGGTATACACCTCCCTGAAACAAAGACCTCTAAATAATCATGCTTCACACCCAACATTAGTTGCATTGGACGTGTGTTCATGTGACATTGTTTTTTGAGGCTTGAAACCAAAGCATAATTCAAGATCAACTTTAAAATTTATCTCAATTAACCTAATGAAAATTTGGAACATTATTGAAAACATCTAGAGGTCTAGGCTAGAGACGTGTTTCGACGTCATTAAATGTAGGAGTTGTCATTGTTTGCCAACATTACATCCCAGGGGTGAAATATCGCTCCATGTACGTAACTGTATAGGATTGTACTCCATGTACCTTCGGGTATATCAGACAAAGATTCACACATGAAAAGTATAAAGGAACGCTCTCATCAAGTAGTTACACATTAGACAACACTACTATGGACTGCACTCCCACGTACCGTCAAGTATATTTATGGATTCCCCTATAGGTTTCTTTCCATCCATAGGTAACCGAGTCTACCGCCTTGTATACTTGATACACAAAACACAACATGTGGGGAGATTGGTTGTTGTATGTTAAGTCCTTAGTTCACCAAGGTGTATATTTCAATTCACTGTTGCTTGGTAAACCTTCTTGCCTAGTTACCCCTTTCTTTTGTTTATGTATTTAATTTCTAAAATAAATTAATTGACCATGGAACAACATCCTTCATGTGGAAATAAAACCTTAGTGGATCTTACATTAAGACTAATGGCAACAGTTCCTAAGTGTACCCATCAAGGAAACCCCTCTGATGGGGATCTTAGTCCTTTCCGTTCTTTTGGTAATGTTGATGCTCCTTATATGGAAACGTTGTCCCTTCTTGGATTTACCATTGGCTTTCTAGTTTGGCTATTTTTTACCCTTATGGTTCTGAATGTCTAAATTTCTTCTCACTTAGATTCTCCTCCACCTGAACAATTCAACCTCTGGTTGATCCTAAAGTTGATTCTTTGCCTTCTTCACATGTTCGGTATTCTTCCTCTTCTTCCTCTTCATCTAGTGAAAGCCCGTAAGTTGGTAACTAGGTGGATAACAAGAAGAAAAGGAATATTAAGAAGAAGAAAAATAAGCAGGGGGACAACCAAGCAGTCATTGTTATGGATGCTAGTATGGAGAAACCTTCCAATCAGCCTCGCAAAGTTAAATTCCCTTTCATGCTTTGTAAGGGTGACCACCTTATTAGAGATTGTCTAGGTATTACCAATATATTATAAGGGTGCTATACATGTTCACATTTTCCCTTATCATCAGCATGTAGAGATCATGCTAGTGACAAACCCTCAACTAGTGATAGCAAGGTCAATGGAAAAGAGGTAAAGTCAAATTTTCTTGTAGGTTATGTGAAGTAAATCATCCTATTAACCTTTGTCCTTATACAGATGAAGCCTCAAAAGTGTTGGACAACCTTACAACTTCTTAGCATCGTCTTTCGACTGGATATCGAAATATTTCCCCTGATCCTCCACTAGTTGATTAAGTGATTTATCAAAATTCATCTCTAGTTAATCCAACTCTCTTTGAACGTGAATCCCATGAGTTTGTTCCCGAACAATAAATGGTTGAGAAAATGGCTGACTCAATTCACCTTGATTTGATTGTACCTTTCCTGTAGAGAGTGAATCTCATACCGCCCAGGTTCTTATTTCTTCAAATTCCAATGAACCGAGAGGAAATCCTCTTGTTCCCACAATATAGGGGGACAATCCTCCCATTCCCATAGTGCAAGGGGGAAGCTATCCCATTCACATGGCACCCCCTCTAATTAATATGGTCACATCCTTTGATTGGAGTTGATTGGAAGGATATCATCTTCCTTCTTACATGCCCTTTTAGATCATAGTACAAGCTTATAATATACCCGTACTTGGGACAATCATAGATGAAGGCATGTCAGTTAATATTTTGTCCTTAACTACTTGGCAAGATTCAACTCCTTTGTAGCTTGTGCTTGTTACCAAGAATCTATTGGATTTTAACCAGGGAACCAATCAACCATTAGGGATCCTTCCTAAGTTTCTCATTACTTTGGGACGAAAAATCATCTATGTCAATGTGCTGGTTGTCTAAAGCCCTTTATATTTCAATTTACACCTTGACTATGATTATGTTTACGTCATGGGAGCTCGTGTCTCTTCTCTCTTTCATATCATATGTTTCCTTCATGAAGGATAAATGATGACCATTGATGAGCTTTCATTCGTCGGTCCTAATTTGACTACAATCAACCATATGGTCCTTGTATGAAAGTGGTATCACCCCCACCACAAGTTAATTATGTGGCCACCTGTTCCATTCCATGCCTACTGATGATCTAGTTTCTAATATAGTGGATCATGTACTAGGGGCATTGGAGCCTAATATTTCCATTAGATACCTTGATATGTATCCGTTCTAGAGAATTTTTCTCACATCTAATGAGAACCTCTTGGAAGCCATGGTCTCTTATAGGCTATGATAAAGGTTCTTGGAGCACAGTTCCTTTTCTTGTGTCAAGCTCCTTAAAAAATGAATCAAGGTTCTCGGAGAAGATTTCTTTACTTGTGTTAAGGTTCTTGGATCACATTTCCTTTTGTTGTGTCAAGCTCATTAAAAAATGAAACAAGGTTTCATGCGCATGGTTATTTCTTGCGTCAATATTGTTAAAAAATGAAACAAATCCCCTTCATATTCAAGTCTTTGATTAGATCTCATAAATTCCCAGTGCAGTTTTTCACTTGATATCATAAATGAAGCTTCATTCCATCCACTTGTTGGTACTCAATAGTCTACTTAGATGAATGAAATGGAGCTTGGGGGGCATTTACCTCGAATTGAGTCATTATGTTGGTGGCATGTAAACTTATCTCAAGCATAGTTTTTCTTTGTTTCAAGATTTTGTAAAAATGAAATCAATTTCAAGCATAGTTTTTCGTTTTTTTCAACCTTGTGTAAAAATTAAACCATTCCCACTTCATCTCTCATGATTTCCATTTTTATCAACTAGTTTTTTCTAGATGAGCCTTGTTTTTTTCATTCCATTGTCACCATCTCTTTGGCTAATCATACACTTTCATTTGCTTGTTTTACCCTTGCCTGAGGAACTACTACAATGAGTGGTAGCCAACCTCTTGACCTTTACATGTTTTGAGTAGTTCCATCATCACCGGAACCAGTTGCTATCATTTTATACCACTTGTTTCTCAAGGTGGAGTCCTCTTTTAGCCCTTTTTAGACTCCAAAAATGTGAAAAGATTTTTGAGTAGTTATCTTTTCAAACTCGTAAAAGTAAATTAAAATAAATTTACTCAGTATAAGTTTAACCCTTTTCCAGAATGAGATAGAATAGCTATGAAAAAGGAATACCTAAGTCAAACATGGCTAAGAGGTCCTCTTGAGTATTGTTTTCTACCTTTTTGGACTTGAGAAACTATCTACGAAAAGGGATATCTAGATTTTTTTTTTCACCTCTTTTTTAAATGCTCTAAACATGAAAAATATGTCGAGTTACCCCTTTGTCGAAATCATAAAACTAAAACGACGAAGGACTTTTCACCATGATGAGACTAGGCTACTCCTTCCTTCGGCCCGTTATAAATACTAGGATGGATTCATCTGAAGGATGAACTTATATGACAATCATATGGTATCCTCTTCAAGCTTGATATTCAAAATAAAGAGGTACTCACTAGGAATAGTGGGGAAAACTGGAAAGAAACATATATCTTGTATTTGGTATGAAAGGCAGTATGTCACTCTTGAACATGACACTTATTTTTATCTCATGTCGAGTTTAGGGCATCTTCACTTTGTCACTTGGCTTACTGGGTTTGGCTAATCAATTTTCCTCTCATTTGATTATATCCTATTGTCACCATGACCTATGATCCTATTTTGAGTCAAATCGTGCCAAACTCCAGAGTCATGTCGTCGATACATTTAAGAGAAGTCCCATATGCAAATTCAAACCACTTATACCCAGTTTGAATTTTTTTGCAACAATCCTGAATCACTCTTGCCAACTCTACAAAATCACATGTTTCATTTCAATAATGTGGGAAACATTATGGCCCTCCTTGACAGATAACTTCATGTCGACTCCAACTCATTATTTGAGAAGATGTTCTAGGAGCTCCCTTTCCGTACCTTGGAGCTTTCATGCATCAAAGGTAGGTTCTTCGCATTCGATGATATGTTCACATGAATAGCCTTCAATCGAATGGTTATGTGAGTGTTTAAATTCATATTCATTATTCACACTCGTGGATTGTGTTGTTTTACCTTGATATCCATCATCATAGTTGGCAGTTTCTCTCATTCCTATTAACGATTTACATCATTGATTGGTAATCAGGTGGTCTCTACCATGTTCGACCCTGACACATATATTCACATGTTGAGATTCTTACTTTGGTTGGATTGAGTAATAAGTGAAGACCATGGGTTTCATTTGATAAATCTAGGTTGTGTGGAGTTATTAAATATTCATGATTGTAGACATGATCCTTTCTATTCAGATAGTTACATCCATGTAGTGGATCCTTGTATAATTATATGCCTACTCGGAGATGTATCTTCAGGCATACTTACATTAGAGATGTTAGATATACTATATTATGTCAGATTTGAAGGTCCTAAGTCCTTGCCTTTTCTTGTAAATCCTTTCAACCATCACTTCTAGTTTTAACTTCATTCTTTAGGGGGCATATATAATGCAATATTTTTTCACACTCCGAGTCTCGTATACTGAAGTGTCGCATTTTGTTTTGTCAATGCCACAAGTGTCATAAAGTGTTATAAGTTGTTTCAAACAATGTAGTCACCATGAAACATGTTTAGAACATCCCTGAAGAAAAGTAAGAAAAAATTCCATGAAAGAATTATGAAGAGCTTGTAAAAAACATTGTTTTGGAAGCCGAACATGACTTCTATCAAGAAAGACCATGATAGTAACTTTTGGAAAAAAAGATGTCTAGCGCTACCAGCACGACTATTATCAGGAAAACCTATGCTGGTCCTCTTCAGACTATTTTTTCAAAAATGGAGGATAAGGTTCTCTTACTAGAAAGCTTGAGAACGACAATTTGGTTTTAGGTACATGAATATTGGAACAAGACCTCCAATTCCTAGCCCTAGATCCTACTCCCATGGATCTCTCCCTTGAGATGTGGAACTCCTGCCTATTTTCATGTATCCTCAACTCCCTCTCCTTCCCTATTAATATATTTTCCACCATCCACTAATGGTTGGATGTCAGTTGGTTGGTTGCCATCCTAGTGTTGAATTGTGCCCAAATGTTACCCATTTATAGAGAAGAAAAGGCGTTTCAAGGCTAAGGCTTGGACTTGGAATCTCACTTGAAGGAGGCTTTCAACATCAAGGCTTGATTAGTTGTAACACTTCCTTTTTCATCTATTAATAATACAATATATTTTTTATTTCCATAAATTTGTCAATTATTGTTCATTTATTCTAATTCTCCTTGATCTATTACATTATTTGTATTAGAAAATGTTATGCTTTTCATAAATTTTTAGTCTCCACTTGATCTTTCTTGTAGGGACTCATCTACACCAATGAAGAGGAGATCGTGAGCTTGAAATCCAAAGATTCAAGGTTAGTATCAAGGGTATTAGCATCAGAGAGAGGTAGGAGATCTATCCTCCTTTGTATTTTATAGTATGAATTAGGAAATATTGCATGTAGTTGTATTCTGTAGTTGCTAGAACCTCCCATAGGACTAGAGGGATCATTTTTGTCTGCAAAAATGATTCCCTACACAACACTTAGTTGTTTTTGTTGACATTGTGTTGAGCCTAGGATGATGTGGTTAATTGTTGGTTAATCTATTTTTGAAGGAATTTTTTATATAGGTGTCTTTCTCAAAAACACATGAAAATTATTTGGTTGGATAACCCTCTCAAAGATATTTACAACGGTATATGACACCTAGCCTAAATCGTAAGGGATAACAAAAAATCAAGGTTTCATGTTTAGGATGATTCCAAAAGTTCATGGTTCCATGGCCAAATAGACATTTAGATATTTGAGGTTGGAATAGGGTTGATGAGTTCTTGTGTTAAATAGGAAGTTTCTAGATCACCTGGATTTATCCCAACTTCGAGGTCATCTAAGCATCAGGACCTTCTAGTGTACAACATTTCAAAACTTATGAAATTGGGAAGATATTGGATTACTGAACACCCATAACCAAGTTTATTGTGATAGCCCTTGGATAATCCCTTTATTTTAAATACCATAATCACTCTTTTATAATTAAAATGGTTGAGAGATTAGACATGAATTTTAGAGCTTATGAAGGAGGTTGGGAAGTTAGAGGATGTGGTTATTAATATGAGTCATGGGATGGTTGGTGAGCCAAAAACTAGTTGAGTACACAAATGATTTCAGTTTGAGAAGAGAGGACAAGCCCATGCTTCTCTTGGACAAGTCCACAAGAAAAGAGGACAAGAAATTAATTAAAATAATAGGTTTCATTGGTAGAAAAACATGCCCACAACCACCCTAACTGCAATAGAATGGCAAATGGGGTATAGGAAGGGATAGGGGGTGATAACAGAAAAGAAATAGATGCAACCTTAGAGGGAGGAGAGAGGAAGAGAACTCAATTCCAAAGAAGGCATTTAGGAAAAGAAGAGTGTGAGCTAGGGAGAGGAGTGGAAATCTAGGAAGAACATAAGGAGGAGGAATAAGAACATCTAGAAGGAGCCTCAGAGTAGCATGGATAGGCATTTTGTAATGAGGATATCGTAAGAAGACTATATCTTAGGACAAGCTATTGGGTTGTAGTTTTCTAGTGGCCTCTGGGTATCCAAATTGGTGTGGAAGCATTGAGGTGTTAAAGTAATTAGTTGTTAGTTGGATATGGGAGGATCTTTGGATTCCCAGTGCTGTTGAATGTGTGAGAAATCCTTGAGCATGCTACCTCAAGGTGTGAAATATGTCATGGGAGTGATTGATTGCAATAAATACTACAATGCAGACCAATCTATAGTTGGGTGGAGAGATGAAGTCTCAGTCTCGATTGCCAAGTTGGACATCATAAGATAAGCACTTCTTTAGAGCCATGTGACTATGATTATTGTATATATGCTCACAGGTTTAATCAAATGTACATGCAAATGTGTAGGAATGTTTATTACCTATATGAATAATGTGGAATGTAGATTTCTATATGATTTCCTTAGGAATGGTTAATTCCTGAGATATTGATGAGGTATGGTTAAATTTTCCATCTATGTCTAGACTTACATTTTGTACAAGTACCTGAGTATAAGAGATGGGTGAAACCTCTATTTCATAACTAAATTCTTTCATGAAAGTAATTGCAATATAAGGCCTAGTTTGTTAAACTTGCATGTGGGGGGCATGCATTTCTTGCTTTGCATTTATGTGTGTGTGTAGGCTAGGTTAAGAATTATAAATGTTAAGAGAGATACACCATAAGTCATGGCGTCGAGGGCATCCTCATCCATGTGTTTATAAAACTTTTAAAGCATATGGGAGGTGGAAATATATTTGTATGCTCTATGTTTATTGAGTTGTGATGAAGGAAAATTACATATGTTCATGTAATTAGGAGTTGAATTAGTCTCCCTGTGATCTTGTGATTTACACACATATGTATAAACACCTTTGTGTTTTATTGAATAATTGAAATGCTCAAAAATCCTGGTAATAACTCAATGAGGCCTAGGAGTGGGCATTTCATTGTGTGCATAAGAAAGAACAACTGAGGGTGAAGGTACAATGATTTTAGCCTTCATGGATAAGGAAAGTTGAGTGGCCTGAAATTTATCCGATGGATCATTAAAATCAAGGTAAAAATGATTACCTGCATCGTAAGGAAGGAGGTCAATGATTTTGGTGGCCTAGGAAAAAATAAGAAAAATTATAATTCAAAAACCATAGCAAATAAAGCCTATGTTGGGGAGGGGCCTCTTAGTTGAGAGCTGGGCAAGTTGGCTCAAAGGCAGAGTTTGGGGTCTGACCAAGGGGTCGAAGCCCAAACTAGTTAGGACCTAACAAGGTCAGGATAGTCGGAGTTGGAGGAGTTGGTCGTATGTGTGTGGGCTTGTTTGTAAAAAATATCAAGCACTGACTTGTGTTAGATACCATGACAATACTGAGAGAGGGGGTGGGTGAATCAATATTGTTTGAATTTTACAACTTTATTTTACTTGCACAAGATATTGGGACACCAATTAATAACTCAATAATTAATTTCAATGAGCATGGTAAGAATTGACATAAGACACAAAAGTTATCACACATATATTTTTTAAAACTTTTCTTCAATCTCTTAACAAGGCAAGCTATTGCTTGATGTTACAAAGTTCTCTCTCTACAACCAGCAGGAAGCAATTACTCCTTGATTAATTATCTACAATTGAAAGGAGATATGACCCCTAATATACCACTGAAAGGAACTTCAACTCATTAGTATTTACCAAGAACTAATGGAAGGAGCTAGAACCCTTGATCGGCGAGCTAGCATGTGATTCATTTTTCATACAATTTTCATACTCAAATAATGAAGCCATTCCCTTTTAAAAAAAAAACCAATTGGTCACTTCAAACACTCACAAAAAACACCATTACAAATACCTTCAACAATATTTTATCATTGAACAATTCACAATACACACCAATAGAAACCCATCACACTAACAACCAACACAATTGCACCATTTCACTCTCTCACCTTGCAAATTTCATTCTACTTATATAGATTTTGTACCAATATTTTTATAATTAGAACTTTACTTATATTTCACTTTGATGCTTGCATGAATAATTTTTTTTTCCTGTGTCTTACCTCTATCAAGTCATGTGAATCTGCTCTCCAAGTCTTCAAGCTCTCCTTACCTGTTTCTGCAAGAAAAAATAAGCTTGATTGCTTATTTTCTATATTCTAGAATTTTTGCAAGATTTAGTTAGGATATTCTAAGTTTGGTGCACTGCCAAGTTTAGTTGAACTACAAAATATGTTGAGTTCCACTAAACTTGTTTCCAATTAGTTCATGTCTATGTTTTATATCTAAACTTTAGTGATGCGTGCTATTTTTTCCATAAATGACAAAATCAAGCTACCGACCCATTCATGATTTAGATTTTAAAATATGCCAAAGCACTATTATATCTGGTGTAAACAAAAATTTCTAAAGTTATCAAATCCTTAATCCACAAACCCAAAGGCTTTAAAATTAGCCCCAAAGCACTTCATTTTAGCTACCAAATTTAAATTTGCAGGCTTATTGCATTATAGACCTAAGTGTTAATTTTAAGATTGTAAACCTTTGCTACACTTAGTCACAATCATCGCAACAAGACCTCATCCTTGCCCTTTAAGTTTAGCCCCTGACTTTATTTCTATGTGCCATTCAAAATGCCTCCAGGATGACATGGCTAGGGTAACGTGTCCTAACTACTTTCTTACTGATTCATGGCTCTACATCATACTTCCATTGTTTCTCATTGAATCATCCCAAAGCTTCCGCTTATGCACCATTAAAATTCCTTCTAAGGTCCAAAGACTCGGATGAGGTTTTCTAATGGCAATAACCTCCACACTGTTAACCAACCAATGACTAGTTGGGGTGATCTATCTCTGATAATTGTCACATATGCTTAGTGCCAAGTCACGTTGGAGCTCTCGGTATGATTCACTCACTTGAAAACCTTTTAGGGTCTGCGAACTGGGATGATTTCATGGTTACATCATCAATTCCACATTGTGCCATCTGAGGGGTGACACATTTCACTAAGATTTGGCCCACTAGATCACCTAAAAACATTAAATATGTTAGTGATGTGTCCCCAGTACCAATTTCATGCTGACGTCAACTTGGGCCAATATAATTTTTCCATTAACCTGTCAAAGATAACAGAGAAAAGGGTCACTTGGCCTTTGTTTTTTTTACCAATTTCCTTAATAAAATTTATAAGGGCCTCAGACACTTTTACACTATTGTAACTTCCACAACTGCCTAACTATCTCTCTATTTGTCATTGATGCAACCCCTCTTTTCCACACTAACCCGAATTCCTTTCTATTGAGCCAATGTTTCCATTCTACAAATTTTTGCTGACTTGGCATCATCCCAAAGCTTTACTTCTTAGCGCATGCCTTAGCTCTTTCAGAGAAGTCTTCCTAGGTTGATACCATCCTTGGCTTATGTCATCCCAAAGGTTCTCTATGTGTGAACCTTTGAAGCCATACATGGAACTCTTTTCGAGGATGAGGTGTGTAGTGTGGGTTCCGCAACTGGCCAATAGAAACTACTTCTGCCATTATGCTATCACCTGCAGATATTCCAATTTCTCCTTTAATGGCTCTGATAATCATCTTCACAAGGTTTGGAAAACCTTGCCAAACATAACTTTCTCCAAAGGGTCCTTTACCAATGTTAACTCTACAAATTTGACTTGTGAGGTGCCTGACTTTGACTAAGAATAACTTTTGATCTAGAAGGATACTTTTGGACTTCTATATACCAATAGAAACCTCTTTTAGAACTCTATCCAACTGAATGGATTCCAATTACATTTGAGGTGATATTTTATACATGAAATGGCTCCAAATTCCATATTTTCTTTTTCAATGCTTAAGTTGAGCTTCATTCCTCTTGCAATTATTTCTAATTTTAGATTCATCCTCAACACCTTTGCAATCAATGACAACACATTTCTAACATTCTCCCACTTTGGTATTGATGACAACACTATAACCAAACAAAACAACACCATAAAATAAAACCAAAATTTACTTCTTTTTATGCTCTTTCCTTGGATGTTTCTCCCCTTTTGATGCTACTCTAATACACTTTTGTTGGTGTACTTATCCTTTTCTGGTGTTATCTCTCCTTGTTTATTTTCTTTGAATTTATTCTCCTTCTTTTGTATGATCACCAATACTTCTCCCCCTTTCATCTTTTTGGTTTGAGGTTCTTTCTCCCCCTTTGACATAAATGGCAAAGATACGAACATGCTCTCCTAACAATAATCATCCTCTATCTTGTCAATCATATGGACCTAGAAGCTTCATCTTGAAATCTTGAAGTAATTGTTGCATTATAGCCCTAAGTGTTAATTTTAACATTGTAAACCTTTGCTACACCTAGTCACAATCATCGTAACAAGACCTCATCCGTGCCCTTTAATTTTATCCCCTAACTTTATTTCTATGTGCCATTCAAAATGCCTCGAGGGATACACGTCTGGGGTGACATGTCCTAACTAATTTCTTGCTAGTTTTTAGCTCTACATCATACTTCCATTGTTTCTCATTGAATTATCTCAAAGCTTCCTCTTATGCACCATTAAATTTCCTTTTGAGGTCCAGGGACTGGGATGAGGTTTTCTAATGGGAATCACCTCCACACTGTTAACCAGCCAATGACTAGTTGGGGTGATCTATCTCTCATAATTGTCACATATGCTCGGTGCTTAGTCACGTTGGAGCTCTCGGTATGATTCACTCACTTGAAAACCTTTTGGGCTCTATGAATTGGGATTATTTCATGGTTACATCACCAATTCCATGTTGTGCCATCTGAGGGGTGACACATTTCACTCAGATTAGGCCCACTAGGCCACCTAAAACATTAAATATTTCATTGATGTGTCCCCGGTACCAATTTCATGCTAACAACAACTTGGGCAAATATAGTTTTTCCATTAAGTTATCAAAAATAACAGAGAAAAGGGTCCCCGGGCTTTTGTTTTTTGACCAATTTCCTTAATAAAAGTTATAAGGGCCTCAGACACTTTTACACTATTGTAACTTCCACAACTACCTAACTACCTCTCTATTTGTCATTGATGCAACCCCTTGCCACACTAACCCGAATTCCTTTCTATTGGGGCAATGTTTCCATTCTAGAAATGTTTGCTGACTTGGCATCATCCCAGAGCTTTACTTCTTAGCGCATGTTTTAGCTCTTTTAGGGAAGTCTTCCTAGGTTGTTGCCATCCTTAGCTTGTGTCATCCTAAAGGTTTTGTATGTGTGAACCTTTGAAGCCACACATGGAACTCTTTGCTAGGATGAGGTGTGTAGTGTGGGTTCCAAAACTGGCCAATAGAAACTACTTCTACCATTATGCTATCACTTGCATAGATTCCAATCTCTCCTTTAATGGCTCTGCTAACATCTTCACAAGGTTTGGAAAACCCTGCCAAACATAACTTGCTCCAAAGGGTCCCTTACCAATGTTAACTCTACAAATTTGACTTGTGAGGTACCCGACTTTGACTGAGAATAACTTTTGATCTAGAAGAATATTTTTGGACTTATATATACCAATAGAAACCTCTTTCAGAACTCTATCCAACTGAATGGATTCCAATTACATTTGAGGTGATTTGTTATACATGAAATAGCTTGAAATTCCATATTTTCCTTTTCAATGCTTAAGGTGAGCTTCATGCTTCTTGTAATTATTTCCACTTTTAGATTCATCCTCAATACCTTTGCAATAAATGACAATACATTTCTAACATTCTCCCACTTTGGTATTGATGACAACCATATAATCAGACAAAACAATACAATAAAAGAAAAGAAAAGTGTACTTCTTTTTCTGCTCTTTCCTTCGATGTTTCTCCCCCTTTGATGCTACTCTAATACACTTTTGTTGGTGTACTTATCCTTTTTTGGTGTTACCTCTCCTTGTTTATTTATTTTGAATTTATTCTCCTTCTTTTGTATGATCACCAATACTTCTCCCCCTTTCATCTTTGTGGTTTGAGGTTCTTTCTCCCCCTTTAACATAAATGGCGAAGATAAGAACGTGCTCCCCTAACAATAAACATCCTCTATCTTGTTGATCCTATGGACCTAGAAACTCCATCTTGAAATGTTGAATTAATTTTTGGCTACCTTTCTTCCTCTTGAAGTAAGATCTAGTGGAGCAAGGCATGAGGAACTACTCCCAATGTCTACCTTAAATACTCAAAATGGTATCTTGGGAGAGGTTTAGTGAATGTATTAGCTACCTACTCTTCTGTAAGTACATACTCTAGCTTTACAATATTATCTGCAACTTTCTCTCTCAAGAAATTATACTTGATTTGAATACACTTTATCTTTGAGTGAAAAACAAGATTCTTTGACATGTTGATGGTACTTCTCTTATCATATATGATAGGATTGGGTTTATTATAAAACATATGTACATCTTGTAAGGTATACTTCATCCATAAGAGGTAAGTGAAACAAGATGATTCTGCTATTTTATGTATAAAATTTTATGTAATTTTAATATTTTCTATATGTAATAAGTTTAGAGCTGTTGCCCTAGCTCACCTTGCCAACGCCAGCCACTGCAAGCAAAAACACAAGCATCAATGCATCAGTTTATCAAATGATTAAGAAAAGTCGATTTCAATGGAAAAACAGAGTTCAAAACAAAAAGTGACTTTGACATTAGAAAAAGTGGGTTTGAGATGAGTAAAAATTAAATTCGTTCATATTTAAAGTGAAAGAGGTCATCTTGATCATTTCATTGTGAAAATTTACTCTTGGAGAGAAAAAATCGTGATTTGGGAGCCAAGGAGACAAAAATCCTATTTTTCAAGGCAACTTGGCCTAGCGCTGCACATCAGAGGCAGTGTGGTGTGTATCAAGCAGGTGCTGAACATTAGAGGCAGAATTGCATTGTAATTTTGAACTGGTGCTGTGCATCAGGAGGGCATTGCACATTGGGCCCAATGCGTTGCGCATCAGTCCAGTTTTCCCTAAACCATCCCAAATCATGCCATAACCCTCAAATTTGCTATATTTGCATTCTACAAGTAAGTAATCATCCTCCTAAGGTTGAATTTGAGGTCACGTTGGCATTTTCCATAAATCTTGCATGTGGAAAATGAAACCCTATTTTATGTTCATTGTTTGCATTCTTTTGTGCAATTTTCATCCCATCTTCAAAAAAACATCATCGAACGGATTTTCACTCTTTTTTTACCCTAATACAGTCCATTTATCCCATTTTCCCATATCCCACTCCCCTAAAGCAATTATTTCCCTCACCAAACCCTAAATACCTCAGTAAACCCTAATTTCCCAAAATTATTCCCTTCATTCCCCAATTTCATTTCCCAAGAGTAAATACTCTTCGTACTCATCACCACTGTCATCTTTCATCATCATTTTTCATCATACCTTCATCTCATATTTTTCCTAAGACAAGCACTATGGCAAAAAATAGTGATTCAAGCTATGAGGAAGAAACACAAAGTGACAGTTCAGGAGATAGGAATGTACAGCCTAGGAGACCTCACAAGGGTGGGAAGATAATTAGAGAGGAGCCTATTAGCATTTCTGAACTTCTTTCTTGTCCTCTTGCCACCACTTGTTTCAGATAGCAATCTTGCTTTGAGTTTTGTGAGCTAGTTGAGAGGGTTAAGTATCATCATGAATTGGCTAGGCAATTTGTCATCAACATGGAGGACAATATGGTACATCTTGCTGGCATCAATTTCACTCTTTCACCAGCCATTATTGCAGAAGCAACTAGGATGCAAGATGTGGGGGAAAGATGGAACAAAAGCTAGAATATCAGCAAACAGAACTATGAACCCTACATTAAAGCCAAATATCATAGTCAATTGGGTAAGGTGTTTCCTTTTAAGTTTTTGGAGGACTGATATGTGCCATTAACGAAACTCATCATTAAATACTTCACATGTGAGGGAAGGTTCTCTAGACTCTATGCCTATCATGTCAAATTGCTGATGCATTTTACTAAGGTTAGAATAATGAGTATACCATACTTCATTTGCAAAAACATAGAGAGGATGATTGTGGTTGCAAAGAGGAAACCATACCCACAGTAGCTTAGTAGCATTTATCACTTTGCTGTCATCAATATTATTGTTGTGCATCAACTCACTCAGTTGGGAGTGCCATGGGAAACCTTCATTGCCCATGAGATTTTCAAGGGGCCTCAAATGTTTGCAGAACCTCAAGAGGAAGGTGGACCTTCCAGGCAACAAAGAGAGCATGAAGTAGAATTGAAGATGATCACATTCCTATGTTTATAACTTATGGAAAGGGGACAAGAAGACTTTTTGCGGCTACCAAACGAGTATTATCTCCACCAGGGGTGGAAGGGGTCTCATTCTCTTCACCAGACAACAGGCAAATGTTATCTTCACCTGGGGTGAAAGGGACTTTGCCTTCTTCTTCAACAGAGTAGGTACAGGACAAAGGAAAGAAACCATTGCATGATGAAGGGCCTTCTGAAGACCAAGTTAGGGATTTCATTTTGATTGAGGAAGAGGGCATTGATTTGGGCTCCCAAAGCTCAAAGCTCAAGGATGTGATCATCAAGGAGAAAGAAGCTAAGATCCAAGCCTTATCACTTGACCTTGAGAGGGCTAAATGGATCATTAATTACCTTGAGCAATAGAACAAGAAATTGAAGGACAAACAAACAATTATGGAGCTACAAACAATAAGGGAAAACCGGCAAATGGCAAAAAGAAGGAAAATCAAGCTGACTTCACTAGAGCAAGAAATAAAGGCTGACCGAGAATAATGGTTGGAAAGAGAAAATGTGCAACTTGAGAAGCTTCTTGATAAGGCTAATAAGGAGAAGAACATGTTGCACCACATGGCCTATCACTATTTGGCCCGGAAAAAAATTTGCAAGACGAGAATAGGAATCCTAAAAGCCAAGCTAGGGAGAGACTTAAAGGCCAAAAAGGAGGAAGATAAGCTTAGAATCTTGGTTGAAGCTTCCTTGGCTTAGTAAAGCAATTGATAAGCTTGCCACTTATCAATTTTGAATTATTTTGGAGAACTTTTTGTCATTTCCTAATTTTTAGTTGCAAAACATAGAAATTTTCCTCTGATGTCGCACTGCACATTGAGTTGGTAGGGAATTTTGAGGAATGGCTTACATTTTTAGATTCCTCATGAAAAATATGAAAACCAAAAAAATTTCATGAATTTTGGAAGAGATGTGGGTCACCTAAAGGGCAAAAAACACCTCAAAAATACCCTCTCTGCCACTTTTTGGACCCACAGGAAGTAGTCTCAGGAGAATTGATTTTTGAAGGGGAAAATGGACACCAAATTCAAAAATTCCACTTGTCCTACAAAGTAGATAGATATACCTTTCGAACAAGCCATCGTTGAGCAAATGTGGTGAAGGGAAAAACCTTCGAAATCATCTTGAAAAACGTGCTACGCATTAGGTAGAGAGCACTGCCCATCAGGCAAAATTTTGCCAATTTTGCTCCAAAACTGAAATTTTCGCCTAGTTTTCTATCAGTTTGACTTTTTCTCTCTCATGGTCAAATTCATGATGTAAATTGATGTAATTTTATGTAAAAATTATGAAAATTGACCTAAGGAGGTAGATACATCAGTTTTAGGTGGTTTTGAACTAAATGAATCAATTTCCATAGTTTTAGAGGCAAGCTGTTCCACTGCCTATTTTTTAGTTCCTAGTTTAGATCATGTTGAAATAGCTCCTACACTCATGGATTCAACCATTTGATGGCTATAATGGGTGGTTTTATTCCTATATCTTGTACTTTCTTATTCATTTGTGAAGGTTGGACTCTTGTGGATGCATTGAGCTACTTTGTACATCACTTCTGTAGTTTGGCAAGGAAATAAACCAGGGTTTTGCAACATTTTGTGGGATTCTTGTGGTAATGTGAATTAGCATTGTGTTCTTCTCTATAATTCAGTTGATCTTATTTTTATGTGTGCCATCATCTCTCGCTTTATGCATAACTAAACGAATCAAGTTTAAAGGTGGAATTCATTGGTGTTTCAGTGCTCTACCTTGGGGTTGATTTAGTTCTACATGTTTTCTACTGTTTGAAGAGGACTCATGACACTTGCATGCCCTCTTCATCTCCTCACCAGTCTTTAGACTCACCATTACACTCATTTCAACGTGCTAAAACACTTTCCTACCTCACCCCACAGAAACCTTTGCAAATCTGTGTTGATTTCCCGGACCCAAAGCCGCCTTCCCCATCTGATGCAACAACCAACCATTAAAATCAATCAAATTCTTCTAAGCAAGTGTACCTAGCCTAAAATTAGTTTTTATATCAGTCATATCAAGCCTTCCTTGATAAATTTTCATTGAGATTGACAAGGAGAGAGCCCTCCCCCGACCTAGTAGTGATCGCTACCAGGTTAAGCGTGGTTTAATGTTACCCTAGACCTCCCTTTCTCAGCCTGAGGTAGATTTAGGCCCTAACAAAAACCAAGGAAATAAAAACTTTTTCCAATCATAGACATCTCAAACGCGGGCTTCATATCGTCTGCAAACTGGCTTGTTAATTGATTTGAATCAATAGAAAATATAATATCATCAACATAGACAACCACCACTAATAATTTTCCATCATTAGATTTAACATATAAATTACTATTAGTTTTACCTCTTTTGAAACCATACTTGAGAAATAAAATGTCCAACTTGGAATACCAAGCCCAAGGGACTTTATTGAGACCATACATGACCTTCTTTAGCTTGCAAAGATAATCAGTATTATCTGATAACTAAAGACCATTTCATTTCTCTATGTAAACTTCTTCTTGTAAATCTCCATTTAGAAATATAGAGTTGACATCCATCTGATATATATTGAATTTGTTGAAACAAGAAAATGTGAAAAAAATTCTAATTACCTCTAATCAAGCAATAGGAGGAAACATTTCATAAAAACATAGACCTTCGATTTTTGCATAGCCTTTGCATACTAATATTTCCTTGTTTCTTATCAATTTATCACACTCATTTAGTTTCTCCCTAAGAACCCACTTCGTGCCTGCAAAATTCTTGTACGTTAGTCTAGGAACAAGCTCATATGTCTATTTTTTCTCACTCTGGTCCAATTCTTCATCCATATCTTTTAAATAATCATCATCCTAGCTTGCCTATGTAACATATTTTGGTTTCTCCACTGATAATAGAGCTACATGAACTTGAGAGGGAGGATTTAGAAGCCTCATTCTTATCTATACACCTTTCTTGAGATAACCAACAATTTGATCAGCTAGGTGGTTTTTTTACACATATATTGAAGGATATTTGGCTTGAGGACTGGGGGACACTTTATTGTATTCATCTGAAGTTGACTCATCATTGTTGACTAGATTACTAGAGTTGATATTTACTGACTGACTTATCTAAGATTCTATATACTCATCCAATTTGACATCAATACAATCTGTTGGATACCTATACCAATAGGTTTCATATTTCATGATTGGAAAATTCAAATGCCAAATATGCTCTGCTTTGCTGATACAAAGATCCCATATTTCCAAGGAAAGGCAAGGTGTGTACATGCCTTCATGTTTATTAAATTTTGATGGATGGTCAAACAGTCTAATCTGGATCATGCCATGTTTCAATTTTCTGTTGTAGAATAGAGAAAGAAGTTTGTCCAAACTGTTTAATCCTGGCAGATCAATAGTTATAGGCAAAGAAACTAAGGTTCCCAACTGCTTAATCTGAGGCCTTGGAAGAAATAAGGGTAGTGCTAGATAGGAAATCAAAGGAAAAAGCCAATGGAAAAGAAAAGGCACATAAGGGTCTGCAAGTCCAAGTGCACCCTCCAAGAAGAAACAAAAAATGCTAGGCAATAGATGGGTAGGTAGATGGGGTTGCAGAAGTGGTGTTCTTTTCAAACTGAATCATGCTGATCAATACAAGGAAAGTAACACAATGGAGCATGTCTAACTTCCCTTTTTCCTAATTTATCACTCATTACTAACATCCCTTCACTAGTTGTGGTTATGTAAGAATTCAAGGTTTTATGTTGGTCCTTGTTGCCTTTAAGAGCCACATTTCTTGTGCAAAATTCTTTTCATTTTGATCTACTCCCTAAGCTAAGTTGTTTCCAAATAAACTTAGTAATATCACTCCTCATTCACCTTCTCCCTCCATGTTAACTTTTAACTTCTATTATCTAACTCCCTATGTCACCCTTTCCCTACTATTATAACACCATGGTGTATAAACCCTAAGCATTCTATAAATATCCCCTCCTTGTAATTATAGCCATATGATTCATTACCAGGGAATCAAATTGACATCTGGTTAGTTTGAGAACCCAAACCTAACCTCTTTTCCACTTTCACAAACTCATCTACCTAGCCAACCCTTCATTTTGCCTAAAAAACCTTGGTAAACCCCTTTTGCACCCTTTAATCCACTCAAAAAGCAAAAATACCTTGAAAACCCACTTTGTCTGCCTTATCCTAAGTTTGGGACCCATTTGCGCTTTTATGCGAAATTGTATGAAAAACCCACTTAGCTTAAGTTTTAAAAGGCATGCGCGATTTTGCAAAAATTCATTGAAAAACCATAATCTTTGCCTTATCCTAAAGTTTTTGGCTATGCGCGGCTTGGTAAAGTAAAACATTGGAAAACCATGAAATTCATTGATATTTCTAAGGGCCCCGCCGGGCACAAATCCTGTCAAAAACAATTGTTTATTGTCCGCCTGACTCCGTATCATCCGCGCAGTTCAACGGCCCGTCGACCTTCCGATCAAGCACTTTTCATCCGACGGTTGACGTGGATATCGGACCGGCCCCGACGTCCGAAAGATATCGTCTGATATCTGTCAGAGGCTGACGTCAAGCCTCGGCCACGCATCACCCCAAAATCGTATCCGAGCCCCCTCTGACAGATTCCCTGCCGTATCAAAAGCGGTGCGATATGATACCGCCATGGTTTCCGGTTTTCCGCCAACCCACCTGCCTGCATCATCGCCATGTCACTTCCTGCATCATCGCCGAGTCCGCAACCCCCGTCCACCATTGCTCCACCTGTCTGCCACCTCACCACCCCCGTGGACCACTCATAGGCCACCACATCACCTGATGACATCATGCTGACATCATCCGACCCTGACCCACCTAATGACGTCATGCTGACATCATCCGAAAAAGGCGCGAATGCCCCAAAAAATCCATATTTTGTCAATGTTTCTCGTTTTTTGCACTTTTTGCAAAAACTGTTGTTGCGCCCTCTGCATGCATTTTACGTCCAAAATTGCACCAACCTGCTCAAATCGACCTGGAGACCTTCGGCGCACCTACCCATCTGCATTCGTGATGGAGACCGTCGAGTTCACCAGGTATTTATCCCTGCAAATCTTCTTTGCACCTGGTTTTGTCTACAATAGGTGAAAATTAACTCAAGACACTAAAAAACGCATAATTCACCGGTGAACACCCTGCACCAAGCTCCCATTTGGAAATTGAACCGTCGAAATTCGGTAGCCGAGCCTGTTTAAACAAAATTCTCATTAAAAAACCTGCATTCTGTTCGCGCAGTCGTGAACAGAAAACCTGGTACCTACACCTAATTATCAAGAAGGGTCTACCAAAGACAAGTATTCACCTTCTCAAGTAACTGTGTGCAGTATTTCAATTGCTACAAGTTTACCCTATCATCCTCTGTTTCACAATTCACCTCTTCACCCAGGCAGTACTCTTTTTCTGTTGCCTAGTCTAGTAATATCAGTCTACATACAAAATAGAGTTTAAGTAACCATGGGGACTCCAGTTGCACCTGTGGCCCTCAATGTTTCTCCTTTGAATGCCCCTCAGAGAGAATTGGATTGGCAGGATCTAGAAGACTTAGATTATCAAATCTCAGAAGACTCCTTAACACACAGTAAGTTCCACCTCCACCTGCTAAATGAGCTAAAGGCCAAACATGTGGATGGGACAGATATATTGGGCATTTGGGATTCCTTCCTCCCAATCTTCAGACTCCCTCAGGTCAACCAATTCCCTGACCTAATTCACCTATGTGATGTATGCTATGATCCCACTCAGAGAGCTGTGCTTGACCCTTCAGGCTCAGTTGTATTCTACATCACCCCTGAGGCCATTAGAGAGATGCTGCAGTTTAAGACTGAGAAGAAATTGGTTCCCTTGTCTTTGTTGGATCTGATAAACCAAGGAGCTAGAATGTTGATAGATTCCCAGATCACAAAGCTAAACCAATTGTTTATTAACTCTGACACTATGCAATACCCTCCTATTTTTGCTGGTTACCTCAACCAATTGGGCGTAGACCTTACAGATATGATCAGTTCCATCCTGGGTTACAAATCAGTTGAATATATTGATGAAACTCTACTGGTGATGATGTTGATGTTTTCCCCTCGCAAAACTCCAATCTGTTATGACTATGCCACCTACATATCAGATAAGATGCATGAGCAGTTTATGAACCTGTCAAGAGAGAAGGTGTTTAGATACACCTCCTACATCTACCACTTAATTCTATATTATCAGCATGAGAAATTCTCCCTTCATTGTCAAAAGAATGGATGCACAAGGTAATCCAAGGTCGGTAGTGTACTGGAGCTCAGTTTTTCATTGCAGAGCCTACTCTCCATACACTTACTATGAGTTTATAGACCTCTTCATCTACCCAGCCATGTCTCTGTTCCTAAGCTTGCCTCCTCCAACACTGACAGATGAGATGCAAAGAATCCTGCAGTTGTCCAAAGTGTACAGCATTGGGGATTGGTATTTTTACCAAAACTACATCGTTATCAGAATATATGGTTGTGAGTTACCGCCATACAAGCTGCCCAAGTATGTGCCCATGAGACTATTTGCCCTTGAATACTTCAGGCAATTTGGGAATGCTGATATGATACACTTCTCGGGCAAGGGCAAGAAGGCACAGCTGAAAGTGAAAAATCAATTGGGCCACCTTGTTTTGAACAAAAGGGGGGAAGGCTGGAAAGAAGCTGATAGAAAGCTAGAAGGCCTTGGCCTAAAGACCAGTTTCCTCTGGAAACCCTATGACCCCAATCACTCCATATCATTAAGAAGGGTCAAATATAGGCTCTCTAGTTATGACCATGTAAGGTTGCCTCACATTGAAAAATATGCAAATCAACCAAAATGGAAAAGAGGCACACTAGAGGAACCTATCACACAAGAAGAACTGAATGAGAGAGCAAGAAGAAATCTGCTTAGGATGGCTGACTTGGAACTTCCTGCATAGGTATTATCTCTGCCAAAGCCTCAAGCAGGAGCAACTGCCTCATCCTCTACAGCACATCAGGAGGCAGTCCAAACCACAAGTCAAGCTCCCAGCAAAGGCAAGGAAAAAGAGATGGATCAAGAACAGGTACAGCAGGCACAGGTTCAGCAACCTCAACAGGTACAACAGCCACAAAAGGAGCAGCCAGGGAAAGGAGAACAGACAGTAGAGGCCCCAATGGTCACAGAGCAGCAGACAACACAAATGGCGCCTCCCAGGCAAGAATCAAGAATTGATTCTTCAGTCCTCCAAACCCCACAAAGAGAGGACGTAAACAGGAAAGGGGACAGAGAGACTCCCCTGACTACCTCAACAACTCAAGGGGAGAATAGGCAAAGGCTAAACCCTTTTTCTGAAGAAGAAATGCCAATAGGGAAAACTTCGAGTACAGGCCTACCCACCATGGAGGTCTCAGCAAGTTCCTTCCAGCAAGAACAAGAGAGGGCAACAGGAGGAAAATTTAGCTCCTCAGGCCAACAGAGGGAAGGCAAGAAAAGCATCAAGAAGCAATTCAAGGATATCAAAAAGAGAAATGAACCCTTAAGGCTGCAATTGTATAATCATTTATTAAAAATGGCTCCCACTAACCAGCAAAGACTCGTGTCTGCCTACGATGCACATGAGGGTAAAATGATAATGATCCATTTCACACCAGCCATGCAGCAACCACAATCAACTGCCGATTATATCAGGACCAACCTTGAGGTCCTAGCCAAGGACATCCACCTAATGGATCAGATTGAATTGCACAAACAAACGGGTGAGATGGTGTATGCCACCTTGGCAGACAAGACCTTGGTGAACTATAGGCTACAAAATAGCCTAAATAATACTACTACACAACTTGAGTTGGAAAGGGCATCCTCTCAAGCAAAGGACAACAGGATCAAAGCTCTAGAAGACATCATAATAGAGCTTGGACATGATCCTAAGGATGTCAAGGCAGTGCAGGAGATTCTGAAGCTGAGGGATGTTGATATGGCAGCACTAAGGAAGATGATAAAAATCCTAGCAACTCTTCATCCTCAAACAGAAGAGATTGCCCAGCTCAGACAAGACAAGGATGCAGCTGCTATGCTGATAACATTATATAAATAGCTCATCCAGACACAAGAGAAGTTGCAGGAATCAGAGGCTACCCTTCAGGCAACATTGAAGCAAAAGGAGGTAGGACAAACTTCACAACCTCCTCCAGAAACGATTAATCTGGAGGAAGCTCCTCAAACCACTACCCCTCCCAGTCAGCAGACACAACAAGCAGCACCGTCCACCTCAGCACCAACAACAGAGCAGGCTGAAAGCCTTGACATGCAGAAGCTGAGAAATGAGATTCAAGCCTTCGAGGCTCAAATGTCAGAGTTGAAACAGGCCAAAGACACTCTGGCTAAGATTAATGAAAAATATGACAAATCCAGGCAAAATGTGGCTGAAAGAGAAAGAGAGGTAAAGGCTCTAAAAAAGAGAATAACTGAGCTAGAAAAGGAGATCACACTGGACAAGGTGACAGCTGAGCTCAAGAGAATCCTATGGGCCAATATTGGCCAATCCATCACAGACCAGTGGGAGTACATTGAGGCCATTCATGAGCAAATGATGCTCATTGGAAAAGCACACAGATAAATCCAAAGGGCAAGGGCATCTCTAGGCAGCATGCCTGAGATTGCCACTAGAATGATAAATGTGCTTAACTACAGGACAAGCTCCCAGCTGATCAAAATAGGAATTTCCAATAGGACTGAGACCATTTCAATGGTCAAAAGGGTCCTGACTCTAAGAAACCTGGTGCAGACCCTGGAAAGAAGAAGCCAAGATATGCAGGCAGATATCAATAAGTTCCAAGACAGGTTCATGGCATTACAAAACAGAGGTCTTCCTAGCTTGATGGAGCCATCAGGAAGGCTACTCTCACATGAAAAATATGCCAAGAGAGTCAACACTTTTGCTGCCAATCAGATTGCAGAGACAGCTAGCACATCAGCAGAAACAGGGCCAGCAAGAGGACAAACCCTTTTCAACAGGGTGGAGAGCTTATTTTTCATTATGAATGAAATTACTCACTTGTTTGATGAGCCTACCAATTTTTACAAGTATACAGAGGCAGACGAGACCATGGGGTCAATTTTGAGGCATCAATTGCCTACACAGGAAGTTTGGAACAACTTGATACAATTACTGCTGAACCAAAGCCAGTAATTATGTTTTTCTTTTTTGAAATATTTAAATTTTCATACACAGGAAAATATGGATATATCAGCAGGTATGTAGTAAGAGGCTGAGCCAACTCAGCACAACTATTCGGCCACCACAGCAGCACTGACAGTCACAGGTGACAGGGCCAAAAAGCTACAGAAGGACAGAGCTGCACAAACACGTCACTCAGCAGTTACAACAAAGCGTTCAACCGAATCAGTGAGCTCCAAAGGTCGAAATTTCCTGACAGGAGTAAAGAGGATTTATGTTGTATTAAAGGCTATAATAATTTCTTATCTACTATTTCTGTACGAATTAAAGAAGATATTTTATCTCTCAGATGACTCAATGCCTGAGATATTTTGTATGAAACACTTCTATATATTCCCCCTTGCATAAGTTAGCAGGGGTTGGACGTTGGATGTCGGATATTGTTCATATCTATTCTCTTGTTCTTTTACTGTAACTCTCAGAGAAGTAATACAAAAGATGATGGAATTTCCAAAGCTCTGTGTTGCTTGATGTTTTCTGGTGTTTAGCTAAACGTTGCAGGATTCCTGCGTATCTCATGGTACAATAAGTTTCTCCTATAACTCTTTGTTATGTGTTTTTGTTATCTTTCATATCTCTTTCATGTTTTCTGTGTTTTATAGTTAATAGCAAGGAAAAAGAATAGTTCCAGGACTTAATCACAGATTACCCTGAACTCAATCTAAGCTAGTTTGAATGTTTTTTCTTCAGTTATAGTAATGAAAGCGTAATTCTTAATTGCTACCCTTTCACACTATATCTTCACAGTGATTATTGTTTCAGGAATTCAAGTTTGCTCCTGAGGAATACGTCCTTTTCTCACACCCCAGCTTAGTGGAAAATTCTTAATTGCTTTTCACTGGTTGTTTACACTCCATCATCACAATTTCAAGTTTGTCTCATGAAGTATCTAAATGGCCTTGTAACTCCAGCTGCTCAAGCTCAAGATTTCAAGAAACCAATAGCCACAGACTCCATTGCCCAATGGACTAACATTATCTGCAGACCTCCACTTTAATTACAGAAAGACATCCTTCCAACCAAACATAAACCAAAAACTTTAATTTCATAACTAGCCTAATATCTCCACTACACAGAGACAAACCTTATAAAGAGAGCCCTCTCTGATTACAGCTGGGCTAGAAGATGTAGTCCAAAGTTTGGTTAGTGGTTACCCCGGCCATATTCCCTTGGGAGTCATAGGGAACAACCTGGGTGTTAACATAAATGGCGACTCCACTAGGGAACTCTTCAAGATTTAGAAAATACTGCATGTCTGCTAAAGTTACACTTGAAATCTGAAAATCAGTCAAGAAGCCTTCAAAGCTGTTTTTGTACCAACACTTACAGCCTCAAGGAAGAGTTGGTTCAGTTAATCTTCATACTCGTTTTGAGATACATATAGCCTTTTCAAAATCTTGTCTAGTCCTTGCAAGATACAATTTTTCATAAAAAACTCAAAAGGACTAGCTCAGAAGCTAGCTCCCAAGAAGAATCTTTGGTACACTAGGGAAAATCCTGACCCAAACCCACCCACTGTCTTTGAAAATCCTAATACAATCCCTAAATTTATCAAGAAGCAGCAAGGGCCAGATAATCTTGCTGACTTAAGTCCAGACACAGTTCACCCCAACCCCATCTCCACTCCAATCAAGGTTCTTTTTCGCTCCACCCCTAATTCCCCTAGTTCTCCATCCACATCTCAAAGCCCCCCTCGCACATCCTCATCCCCCACACATACTCCCTTGACCAACATTCTAGGTTCTACTATACCTGTTACCCCTGTGGTACCCATTGTTCCTTTTGTCCCAGTTGTCTTTGTCAATCCCCCAAACCTTGTGAATATGGCTATGAGATATGCACCTCTGCAATTACCTGCTAATCCTACAGCTTTACCTCAGGATTACCAAGCCAAAATCTCATATTTTGACTCCACTGGCCCTTACTCTGCTATTCAGCATGCCAAGGGGATGCAGGATCACTTTGAGAACTATGAGATAGATGATGAAAGTGTGAGGATGATAATTTTTGTCCAAAGCCTAACAGGTGATGTCCGAACTTGGTTCAGGTCACTTCTTGCAAATACCATCACAACCCCTGATGAGCTTTACCAAGCCTTTACCTACAGATGGGAGAAAAAGAAGGATCCCTTGCACATGCTTGGTGAATATGACATGATTAAGAGAGGTCCTCAAGAGACAGTTCTGGAGTATTGTGCTAGGTTCAACAATGTATACAATGCAATAGCCCAAAACTTAAGACCTCCTCCTGATTTGGCCTTATACAAATTCCCTGATGGATTTGACCCTGACATGGCTTATCAATTAAAAGAAAGAGCCCCTCAAACCCTTGAAGAAGCACAAAAGGTTGTTGTCACAGTCAAGGCTAACCTAATTGCTAAGAGGAACAGGGCAAGATTGGAAAAGAGAGTTGCCTTCAAAGAGGAACCCTCAACCTTTGACCAGAAATTGGATGCAATAATCTCTGGTATGAAGAGGTTGGGTGACAGGGTAGAATCTGTGGAGAGAAAGTCATCATGGGAAGCACCACAAAACAACCCTAACAGAAATCCAAACTTTAGGAGAAACCAAAACCCTAATGTGGCAAGGCTAACTTTGATCCAGAGATAAGACCCCCGTTTCAGGAAAACTATGCTGAAACATCCACTTCAGATGAGAAAGTGGATGACACCCACATCCACCTAATGGGCCTTGATGATGAGCACCAAGTCTTCCTAAGTCAAGAAGATCATGAAGATGATGACATTAAACAATTCCAAACCAAGTCAGGTGAGTCATTTCACTTCAAACAAGGCTATGACACAGCTGTTTATGAAGTTCATAAACAATACAAACTAAGAAGTAGAATTGTAAACATAACACAACCTGAAAAAACAAAGGACAGACTGCAGCCTAAGGGTGCCATAGTAACAGAAACCATGAACAAAAATGATTCACTTACAAAGGAAGTGACCATTGAAGAAATTACTAAACAACTTCCCTCAACACAAAAGCCACTAGCTGCATCATCTTTACAGCCCAATCCAAGAAAAGTTCCACAAGAGATGAATGAAAAACAGAAACCCCTAGATCAAGTCGAGGATCAAAAAGAAACCTTACTTAACAAAGAAAATATGGTCACCCACAACACTAGGGTTCAGATTGAAAAACCCTTTGATTTGGAAGCTGAAGTGGGCAAACTAAAAATAGCCATTCCTCTTGCAGAACTAGCCAAGCATGACATCTACAAACAACAGATCAAGAAGTCCCTCCAACTCACTCGAGACAAAGACAATGTCAATGTCTTGGATGACACCCGAGAATTATTTTTTGGTCCAGAGGTTGATGGAAAAATAGCAGGCACAGGGATATTACCTTTTTATGTTAGCTTGCATATCCATGATAAGATACTACACAATGCAATGTTT